>JAQIWN010002730.1:0-14913 GCA_034699025.1 Entomobrya cf. arborea Gr-Col-00668 | reverse complement strand
ATGATTTTCTTGATATCAAAAAATTTCGAGTTTGTTGCCTCTATTTTTTCTTGATGGAGATTTGCATGGTTGACTGAGTTTACTTTTGGTTGATAATGCGCCTTTTTGTAGGTGTTTAGTTGTGAGTATAGTGCAGTGTTAGTAAAAAAAGAGTACAGCATCTTCAGTCGACGTGTGTGCTGTAAATTATATAGATTATTATTGCAGTCATCCTCTCCTTCTCTGTTGTATACATTTTTTTACTATAATGTTGATAATGTATGCAATATTATTATCATTATCAAAATTCACGTCTTTGTGTATCCCTGTTGTGTAGTAATTTAGCGAGAAAAAATACGTTAGGGAATGGGTATAAAAAAGGGCTGGATCTCACTTTCAACCAAAAAGTCAGATATAATTTTTCTTTTATACTGAGAAGAAAAGTTACAGCTACTGATTGTGAGCTTATGCGTGTTATATCATTATTATTATATAATCTTATCCTAAATCACTAGCTTGAAAAAATTATTAGCTATTGCATTTGTATAATGTACAGGAGGACAAAAATGCTACGTGTTTTTGGTGGTTGGTGATGATGCGGTATTGTATATTTATGTAGTTTATGCATCGCAGAATGTATTTTATTTTAAGAGTTGAAGAGTAAAAAACTTTTCAGTTGAAAGCAACGGTGTTGAAACGATATTATCTTTTATTATTTTACATTATTTCGATTTGGTCTGTTAAGTTATGAGCACTGGAAACTGATGACATCTTTCGTAATATTATGTTGATGCTTTCTGGTGTGTGCCCTGTTAAAACTTTATTACCTTTTTAACAACTTTAATTTAGTTTAGCATTGGCACACCAATAATGTGTACTTACAGAAAAAAACTGAGGTTGATACATGGCGCTATAGTTTGTGTTTGCATATTGAAATCGAGGCTACTCTGTAAGGTAAGGTAGTTAAGTGTTGAAAAGGAAATTCATTGTCGTTATATTGCATTTTTGGTTTATTCTGTGTGGCTGCGCGTATGACAAAAAATTTCGTAAATACTTAACAACCCAACCCAAGGCTTCATTTTATTGATAAATTTATTGATGTTGCGGTGTTTCTGAAAGCGCATAATCAGTAAAGATAGCTCGACAAAATGTTTTTGTGTAATCGAATATATGTATCTTATCTGTAAACTGGGTACACCTAGATAACTATTATTAGCTGTCGAGAAAATCATGATGGTACCTCACCTTTTGATGATCATCACAAGATGTGTGTTGATCGTCATAAATGAATACTTTTGTTGGCTTGTAATCTCATGTTTTTGTGGTGTACGCAACGCAAGCAGTAGTTGCAGATATGTAATAATGGCTCTCACTGTTATTATGAGAGAGGGAAAGGCAGACAGCGACAGAAGCCGGAGCAGGATACGGTTGAAGGACTGAAGCAAGTGAGCAGATTATTCATGGAAGGTCGTCTGTCCCGATTCGGCATGGTTGAATGATATCGGCAGGTGGAACACAAAACGCGCGTATGAAACTGAAGCAACCAATATTTAATTTGGTACAACTTCTGCAACATACGAATGACAAGAGTTCTTTTTTAGAAAACCATTTTTGGTATGAAAAATTGAAAGGGTTGCTCGGTAGTAAATGTATTGAAATGTGTCATGTTATGATGATGTAACAACTGGCGAGTTACTCTTTTCGTCTTCGATAGTACATATGTTATGTTTTACTAAATAGTTTTTTGAGAGTAGATGGGACTTTAGAATTGGATATTTTAGTGACAATGAAAAGGGCATTTAAACATTCAGTCCACGTCCCCTACTCAATCAGGTAAATAAAAGACCTTCGTTTTCTTTGCCAAATGATAAAATGTCTCTGGAGGCTTATATTATTAGTTTTTGCATAACCACCTGAAATGTTGGGACTATTAAAAGCTGACACCGTGACACAAATTGCTATTTATGATTATGGAAATGGTGGCACAAAATCATGAAAGACATGCAAAATTTGTTTACTTCATATTTCGTGCTAATGAGCATGCTACTTCTTTTTGTGTAACAATAAGCATAGAATTGTGCATTTGCACTGGCGATGATAGACATCGTGATCGTGCATATCTTGTGGAAAATTTTAATGACTTTCCTTCTCATTATTTTAAAGTAAATACAGATTTTACAACTGATATTCTATCTATTGTACTAACATGACACGATATCTTTATACAAAAACAAAATTTGTCAGGTAAAACGCGCTTAAAAGCAAAGGGTGCTTTTTGCTGGAAAACGAATTGCATGCCGATTGCAATTTCAAGAAAAACGATATTATGCAAAAACTCACCTTCAATAAGGAAAAGTAACATAGTAGCAATAAAATAGGCTTCTGTTCAGTCTGAAAGTGACATAAATGTTTTTTTCGTGCTTGTACCCAACATGCATTTCTATTAAGGATAGTAGAGAGATGAATACATCAGATAAACCAGTCATTATGTTTTTCGTTTGATAAAACGTTCATTTGCATTTCGCATGTAATGGGTATCACACAATCACATAATCATACATTATTAGAAAGCAAAATTATTTATTGTAAAAATGAAGTTTAGTGTAGTTGATAGTGAACAAAAAAGATAGATGGGAATCGGTTAATATATATGTTAAGGTGAAGGTTTCTGGAATAAAAAAAGGCAAATCGGCACACACACTACCTATGTCGAATGCCAAGAAGGCATGTAAAAAAATTGAAAGTGGTATCTGGATCAAGTTCTTATTGTCTGATATGCATGTGGCTTTGAGTGCCAATTTTGGCTCCGTCTGTTTCAACTACACCACTTATATAAACACAGATGCGGCCGGTCGGTTTTTTATTTTTTTAAATTGCAAAGGATTTGCAGTATAAAGATATAAGTGTGCAGGCAGGGTATGAAAAAACACGAACTTTGGACGGACGGGTGTATGGATTGATACTACTCTATTAAGATCTTATTTGTTACTTAAGGATGGAATCGCGTGCCATATTAAATATAGGATTGGTCATTGGATACATGCCCCTCGTTTTATATGATTACTGCTTTCCTTCCTCCTATATCTCTTCTTATTATGTATTATATCTAGATTTAGAAGTAAGTGCACATTTTTTGCTGGACCCGACCCTAACACATGTTCTTTTTATTAATGTCTAAAGTAACCTTCCCTTTCTAGTTATTATTTATCAAAATGCTTATGCATTTGCATCTCAAAACATATTTTGCGTTAAATTTTAATACATTCTGTGTAATTCAATACTTGAAAATGAATACCAGAAAGAGTGGCAGATGACTATTAAAAACATATTTTCTTGTTATTCTTTTCAATTTTCATCCCTTGTTTCTGTACCACAAACATGGTTCCTTTTTACAAGTAGTAATCAAGAATCAACCCAGCTTGCTTTTTGGAAGGAATTTCGCATCTGGTGCATGCAATCGCAACAACTTTTTTTATATCAAATTAAAAAGGAATCATAGTTTTTTGTAAAAAAAAATCAGCAGAATCATTGCATCAACAGTGATACGATACAAATAAGAAAGGTGGACTCAAGTGAAGTCATACTCAGAAAAAGAACATTGGCGACACTTCTCAATAAGCTCCCAAACCATAAGGTACATCTTCCCCATAATTTAATCATTGACATGTAATAATGAGTAATGGTAGTAGGACAGGTCCATCCATAATATTGTAACCAATTTATAGAATACAAATTAGTGGTGAAAGGGATGAGATTCTCTTTACCACCCCAAAAATAACTGTTGTGACAAAATGACAAGTTTGAAAGGAATATAAAAATGTATCTTAATACTTTTCTGTTTATTTTCTTTGGGATGGTTGATGATGGTGTCCTCTTCCATGTGTAACTAACATTCATCATGTATCATACATTTTTTATTTAGTCTCTTCTCCCTCTTCTCTCTTTTCTTGTATTGCATATTATTATGATGTTACGTCTTTTTTGAAAGAGAAACCGCCGGCACGGTTTGTAACGTCTGAGTTTGTTTTTTAACACATGCTTTGCTGGCAAATGGCGGTAGTAAAAAAAGAGTGAAGGAGTCGGTGTCGATGGCAAATGTAGAATAGAAATAGTGAGGAGTATGACTTGCAATCCTAGAAGGCGGTATTAAGAATTATGAGATGATATAAAGTCTCACGCACATCAAGTCACATGCACAATATGAAAGTATTATGTGTCCATGAACGTACAACCATGTCTGCCTACTTTGACATGGAATTTGAGCATGTAAACGCATACTTGATTTTGACTATGCATGCCTGCCTGACTTCATCATGATCATCAGCAATTTTTTTAGAAGAAGTAAAAGGAAATCTGATGCATTATGTATGTACAGTTAATTTTTTTTTCTTTCTAACCTTCCCTTTCATCGTTACATCATATTTTTTTGCTGGTATATTCGCCCTTTAAGTTTATAGCTCCTAATCTGGCATGACGGGCATGAGACTGCTGGTATATATTGATATCATGTTTATCTTGCGGTATTCCGTTGTTTTAGGAGATGAATGATCATGTACTCGAATAATCTTTTATGTGTCATCTTGAAGAAAGAGATATGTTTGTAATTCTGTCATTCGATCTTATTCATTTCACCATCATCATTCAGTCAATATGTATTTGTTTTGTCACTAGCTGCTAAGTTGGCAAGATAAGGATTATGGTTATGTTGTTATTGCGTAGGCATTTAATTTTATACTTGAATCATTGATGTTATCATTTGTAGTCCTTTCTTTTCAGCTATCATGTAGATTGTAGATTAAATTTATTTTTTTCTAACAGACATAAAGAAATACTGAATGTATCCTATTGAAAAATACATGATATTCATATTTCATGAACTATTTGCAGGGAAGGAAGAAATGGAAGAATGTGCTTTCTTCGTATTCTGAATCCACGTGACCACTCATTCTTTTCCCATTTGTCTAAGGTGTATTTTCAGAATCCAAAACGAGAAGCTCAAAAGCTCTAAAAATTAAATAATAAATTTAAATTTCTCACAATATAACTTACTCATGAACCAACGCTTACTCATATCAAACATGACATCTCTTTCAATATATTTTTTCTTGTTGAAAGCGTATTTAATAATATGTACGCAAAATTACTTAAAATTATCTTATCTGTCCACGATGATAATAATAATTTAACACAGAAATTTTATTTGGGCTGCTTTCTAGGTCTTTGCGAAAGTACGATTTGGTTATATGTTCTATTACTTCATAATACTATTTCCGAAAATTCTCACTACTTTATTTCTCGTGTAAAAAAGCATGCAAAGTTTTGCTATTCTGAATATACGAGTAGTAAAAAAATAATTTGAGATTGTAAAACTAATGCACGAGTTCTCCAGAGTAAAAAAAATACTAAAGATACATATTATTATGCATATATTATTTGTTATAATGAACAAGAAACAAATATGACGGCTCTTAGTTCAGTGCTCATCTTTTCATTGCCTTCATCACTTCACAAAGTGGGATGGCCTTAAATAAAAAATACATAATGGAATTTTTCGTAATAAAAAACTCATAGTTCAAAAGTACATGCACAAGCAACATAAAAATAACAGGGTAGAGATAAAAAAGTATATTATTGTAGTGCACATGAGTTTTACCGCTGTTTACTTGGAATGTATAATTAGAAGCATTTTCCAACCGGCATCCTGCATGAAATGTCACTAGATTCCCACATTTAATGGCATTGCCGTACATGCACCCCATTAGTCCGTCTTATTCGTGATGATGATGATTCTTTTAAGGCTGTAACGCTAAATAACAACAAAGTTTGTACAAAATACCCACATATGTACTTATTCATGCATTGTTACTCTTTACTCGAGAAGAGTGAATTAGAAGAGAACCATTTTAGTTCAACCAACAGACAAGATGACTGTTGTTGAAAGGTTGGAATGTTTCTTTTTTTAAATATGCAAGATTTTCCTTGATTATATACTCATGAATCCTCCGTGGTCAATATAGAAATTATAAAGTTTATAAAGATCTCAAAGAAAAAACAATGACTGTTAAATAAGTGCCTTATCTGTTAGTGCATAAAATAAAATAATTGCAAACTGGCATGCGTAAGTACATTATAATGGTAATGTTGTTATATAGTCTTCTCACAATCGTTTTCTGTTAGGTTCTAAGAGGGAGTAAATTCTTTGGAAAATCCTTCATCGCATTAACTGGTGACATCATATTTGTAACCGAGGCTGACTTAATTGAATTTCTAAGAACGTTTGTTCAGTTCACGTACGAATTTTAACTCGATTTCTGCGTTTTCTGTAACTCGACTTAAATTAGTTTACGTAAAAGAATGTAAGTTGATGACGATGATGACGCGTTCCGATTCATTTTTGTGGAGGTGACACCAAAACAAAAACTTATTTCACAGTGCTGATGAAAAAATGAGTGGCCCTAATTGCAAGATTTTGGCCTGTTTTAGTATAAGGTAAAGCTATTTACAGAATTCCAGTTTGTAGTAGAAATAGAGGTAAACGAGACTAACTACAAGAGTATATAAGCATTGATCCCTGTGCTGTTTATAGTTTATATGCACTTACCATTAAAACAAACTTTTTGCTGTGTATAACATGTCTATCGCATTAACTAAAACTGAATCAGGAACTTTACCGTGTATACTTTATATTGATGTGTGTACGCTTTCATGGGTTAACTAAACGCAAACAATAATATGGAAAATTGTAAGTGTGCCGTGAAATTCTCATATCCAACCAAGACAAATCTTAAGAAAAGCATACAAGTTTACATTTAATATGGCCCATGGAAAGAGTACAACGTGTAATAACACGAAAGACGTAATTTAGGGCACACATGAAACTAGCAAGTAGAATTTTGTTATATATTTTATACCACTGCTGTATTGTATTATGTTCATTCTGTAAATTGTGAAAGTTGATACGTTTCGTGCTAAGAATTTGATGGATTGAATTGATAACAGTGCTGGGTACCATTTAAAACCTCATTCCGATTCATGATTCCATTTCCCAGGTTTTGACTTCCAAGTAGTAGCGGAGAACAAAACGTGGAAAATGTTTTTATGGAAAGTAGTACATTAGCAGGTATATATGTTATGTACACTTGCAGAGAGAGAGAACACATTTCACATGTGAAAATAACATAAGCGTGTTTTGATCAACATCGCGCGGGGTTCTAAAGCAGTCGAATGTGTAATGGTTTTAAATCTTATGTAACACTTTGCACGATAGCACACGAAGGATTATACCGGGACTATTGCTACCTATGTGGGATGACCATATTTTTTTCATGGTGCTGCTCCAACCGATCTGAAAAGTGTAAGCTCTACTTTGAAAGTACTAAATAGCTCAATATGTCCAGAAAATATGAGGACACATGCTATTATATGGCTTTCATGCTTACTCAAACAACACACATTTTCGGGTTAAAAAACGGAAGCCGGAAGAAAGTACTCTGGAAAAAAAGAAATCTAAGATCTTTTCCATTTTTTGTTTTGTAATTATAACCACAAAAGGTATATGCTTAGATCCATGTTCTTGCGCCACCACTACTGGTACTAGTACTCGGTTCCCTATTATTTGCGGTTTCATATATCGTGTTTAATAATGTATATGCATGAATGCATGTATGGAAAATGAAATGAATGCATTTATGGAACAATATATATACAAATCTTTCAAATGGTTTCAGTTCTCTGATGCTAAATAAGAATTGCAATTATGTATGGTCTCACTCACTACTCAGGTTTAGCCAGACGGGAACATACACGGAAGTGAAAAATGTTGAAAGTGGAACTGGATAGTGTTCTTCTAGCGCAGTAACCTCTGTCGAAAGGTCATTTCGTGGGTTTCAGGTTATTTGAAATCGTATACAATAGTAATAGAAGTATAGTTTTTGTGGAAGTAAATACCTACACCCTGTATTTAATAAAACATACATTTTTTTCCACACTTACAATAAAACTTTTTTTACGAATTCATTTTTACAAAGTTGAAAGTATCATGACACTTAAAATGTGCAATTCACATTTTGCACTATCGAGGACGCTTATTATTACCTTGTTTCGTAAGTCGTAATCATGATATCAAGAGAGAGGGTCAACCACTTTGGAAAGTGGTGGAACAACTTAAAGTTGATTCTTCTCGCCAAGTGGTCTTTTTTTACGGCTGGAGAAAACGGGATCTTGTAGTAGGTTATAGGAATGACTTCCTTATTGATAGGCCCTTGCAGAGAAAAAGGTACCATACACCACAACAGTGCACTGGAATGTTTATATGGTAGACGTTAATGTCAAAATATGTGTTTTAAGGGAGTTCTTACCATATTAGTAAACTTTTGCGTTTTCATATTTAATCCATTTTATTTGATGGATGTGTTGATGAAAAACACTTATTTTGCGACAGACATGCTACAAAAAGTTATAATTTTATCGATCGATTTCAGAATCATTTGTACTACATACTTGATCGCTCCACGTAATAGCAAACTTTCGTTTTTTTATTGTTCCGGTAATAGTAAGTGGGAATAGGAAGAACTTTTTTTATGTATTTGTTCATGTTAATGTTGGAGAACTTTCATCCTGTGATTTTCGCTAAATCCAGGCAAAAAATCATGAAAATTGCTAAGTACACTGAAAACGTAATAATGATTTAGCGATTTGTCTACAGTGACAGTTGAATACAATATTTGAGGAAGGAAGGAAGTAAAACTGTAATATAAAAGAGCGCTGTTGTTTTTTGTGATTCAAGCAGATTAAACGATGAATGATGATGATTTTAAAACGTACTGTCACGATAACACAATACAAAAGTGGTAAATTACCAGTTTTTTTGTTTGCTTGGTCGGAACCTGGTATTGAGTAAAAGTTAATGGATATTTTGTGTACGTATAATCATCCGAACAAAAATGCTGTTTTTTGGGAAAAAACAACGAATCGAAAGTAAAGCAATTAGTTTGTCCTTGAGGAAAGTCGGGAGTACTGTATTCTCAATTGTATCGCTATCACAGAATTCGGCTATTGTAAAAACTAAACGATGGAATTGCATAAATGTCAAACGGATTCTAATGGTTGTCCGGATGAGAAAAAATGAGAAAAAAGGAAGTTAGCAAGTAAAAGTATTCAGGACGGAACTAGATATTTTTATAATAACAAATTGCACTGCAGTTAAAATGCGAGAATTCTTTTTTTTCTGAGAAATACACCGCACGCAGTGTCCTTTCAAGCAGATACATTTATTTACAGTTTAACTGCTGTTTAATGATCCGAGCTATGAAACCGAAAACTTGATATTGCAAGTGAAGTTTATGTTAGCGACTTTTTTTTGGGGTTGTGCATACTTACAACATCAACTATGTAGCCTTCTAGCAATGCAGTAACATTTTTTAGTTTGACCTGAAAGGGAATGCAAGCGTCGAATTGAGCAAAGATTGTCCTTTCCTGGAGCCCAGATTTCTTCAGTAATGACATTACTCATGGTCTGTTGACAATTGTGCTTAAAAAGAACGAAACGGGATGAAAATGGTTTGGGAACCGATACAAGGACAAAATCTTGGCAAGGAAAGATAGATGCACTTTGATTTGATTTAATTTGTATATAATTTCAAGAATACACTCCACGAATCTATACAAGAATTTTTTTCGTTTTTATCTGGAAACTTTACATTTTTTGAGGCATTTTCTGTTGAAAAATGAAATTGTGTACATTTTTCTCGTTGATGGGTTTATTCAAATGGGACGAGACGAAACATTGATATGTGCTCTCTTTTCAGTTTTTATCCCATATTTGTTAGTTTACTAGAGGAATAGCAAAAAATAAATACCAGTATGGTTTTCTATTGAACTATGAAAGCACCCTTCTTCCACACAAAAATTATTACATGCTCACGTAAATCCGTTTTTAAAAATTTGAACATTATTTCCAATTTTCATTGATTTTTGAAAGCATGAAGATTCCCTAATGAACTGTACTTCTCTGCTTACAAGCTACAAGGTTCTGACAGAGTAGGTTTTTTCAGTGTGATATTATTATGAAATGATGATTTAGGGAATAGTTAAAACATATGGCCATGGACATTCATTCATATGTTGTTGTGTCTTATTCTGGTTTTCTTTGTCCGTATGTCGGTGACATTTTTACTAGCTTGTGGCAATATGTTAAAGAATGGCAGAGTCGAAAAGTGGAAATACAGCAGCAACACAAAAAAAGAAGACATCACAACTTTTCGTTAGTGACATGAGATAGTAGAGAAGTACGGAAGTGAGATGGATATGCATCTCTGTTTTTATCCCCGAAGCATCGAGTTGATGTTTATAGTAATACTTATAATGTACACTTTAAATTCCAGTTTTTGACTTAAATTAGTATTATGTTTCCTTTTCTGAACACTTAATAGTTTTTTTTCAGTATAACTGCAATATCTTGTGTGTTGGCTATATACGCACGTAAATTCGACTAAAAAGATACACGTTCTTTTTGGTGGTGGTGGTGATGAGATGCATTGGCACGACTTTTTTCTGTGTATTACGCCTGCTTTCCAAAAAGTAACTGTAACAATGCCCAAACATAGTCAACACCAGAAAATAAATTAAAGTTCATGTGCATATGTGTAAGTGTAGATTACGTTATGGAGCCATATGTTGGTCGTATGGTTTCGTTTGGGGAACAAAAAGTCACTTCTATCCCAAAAAATATTCTATCGGTATTTTTTTGCATCCCACAAACTTGTCTATGAGGCATTTGTGTATGTTCCTAAATATGTCTCGTTTGTTGTTCATCTGTTGAACACAAGGAGATTGCTCTTTAAATCTTGCGAGTAGTGTGCTTAAATTTTTTTTTTGGTAAACTCTGAAACAAACTCTTTTTCAAGTTCATGGGCAATGCAAATAGCAGGAAGAGACGAGCGTCGTCGTCTTCGACGTCTTGCGCTGTAAGTGGTGGTGACCTGGTGGTAATAGCATGTAATAAAGTACAATGAAAGTCTTTCCAACATTATGTCATCTGCATAATATTATCATACGAATAACAAATTAAGATTGAGTTGTTACACATTAGGTAATGTATATTATGAGAGTTTGCCATTTACAGGAGCGCAGTCTATGTTTACATTTAGTTGATTTGTACCTTCAGTCTTTCGAAAGAAAAGATTATGTCATTCTATTATACATATTTATTAGGTTTGTGTATGTAATACGTAACTTGAAACTTGTCCTTATTGTTTGTAAGGTTATTGCTACCATCTTGATTTTCATTCACTAGTCAAAAAATGATAAGTGATGATGAATCAGGATAATTATTTTGTTTTTTGTTATTTACTTCTCGCATAATTTTTTTGTACTGTTTGTTTTGCATGTAATAACAGGGCAATCCCGCCAGTCTTTATTACCGATTACGGACTACGGAGGATTTTATGAATAATTTGCTTTTTAAGTTCTGTCTTTTGCCTGATAAGAGAAAAAACAAAGTAATTCTTTTGTTGGGAGTTGGAACAATAAACATTTGAAGCAAAATTGTAGTCAGAAGCTGACAATTCCTTGACGAAAAAATGTGACACAAAATAAAAATTCATATCCGAAGCTCAGTTTTCGAATCCGACCCACAAGACTGTTTATGTTCTCTGCTCTTCCATACATACTTATCATTTTGGAAGTCTTCAGTAAGACAAATAGTATTACACATTTTTTCTAACAAGGAGTAAAACGCAATTGAAAAAGTAAAGTTTTCTTTACTTCACGCACGGCTTTCCATTCCATTTTTCAGTTAGTACGCATGCACACACACACGCATTTTGTGTAAGCTGTTGTCGGCCTGTTGTGTTCATGTTGTGCTCTCATGTGACAATGACACGCTTCATGATATAAACCATAACCAGTGTTTACCCTGTCTAAAAAGAAAGAAAGGAAGACGAAAAATATATGTATAAAGTAAAAAAACTTGAAGACGAGAAAGACGGTTGTCGTGTCTTCATTAAAGTAGAGTTGAACTATCTCTGAGGGTGCACGTGTCAATTCATTGCATCTAACATGCTCCTACCAATTTAACGTTTAAGAAACAACCGAACAAGTAACAAAATCCGACATTCCACTACGCATATTCTCCTCTTTTTTATGAAACAACACCGGCCCACCATCACCAATATATTAAGCTGCTGAAATGACGGAGTGAGTCAATGAGAATATGAAGAGGAAAAAAAGAGAGGAAAAGACAGGGTGGCAGCTCAAAACGAAACTCACAATCTTAACACTTGGCACTGCCATGTGCTCTATGTGGAATTGAATCAGTCTATTATGTCTACTTGCAGGCTGCTGCTGGTCTCTTTTTGCTTCCTTTCTGTTTCCTCTTTTAGTTTTTCCAGAATAACTTCATGTGTGTTTACTGTAGGTAAATGTCTCTTGAGGAAGTCTTTTGTTGAGTACTTGCTTGTTACTTGTTGTGTTGTGGCATGTACAATCGAATCGGAGAGGAGTATTTTTGTTGGGTATCGTATCACACTCACAAGACGAGACAAGACAAGACAATTTTTACTATTGCTTTGCATTATAAATATTTTTTCTACTCTCATGATAATAGCTCAGCTCATTCTTTTCTTTCATTTCGTCTTTTTTTGCTTTGCCAGACTTGGTATTCTTCTTAAATAACTAATGTGTATAAAAACTTGGTGGTAGCACGTTGATACGTGGCAATCATGATGGTTTGTGTGTGGGGTGAAGAGTCTATTGTCACTATTTCCTTATGTGTATATACTATTGCTACTGTCACTTACTTTCTCGTCTTGTGTTACAACTCAGCCCGAATGTCCTTTTGTTGAGAGACCTCAGTCGCCCGATTGGATTCACTTATCATCGTCATCTAGTTATTTTTTTTTATATTTTTTTATATGGAGCTTATATTATGTGTATCAAACTTCATATCATATCAATGGCTTCCCTCTTTCTGTCACCACACCACCAACACAGCAAGCAATTGAAAAGTTCCTTTCGCTGCATGTAAATAAATGTATGTATATTAATAAAATGTCTCCCGCTAGAATTTATCTTATTGCATTTTATAGCAGTGGAGCGAATGAATTTTTTTTGTCGCCATACTGTCATTTCTACAGTTATGCTATGTTGATCTGGAAGAAAGCCGGTAAATAACTTGTCTTTGTGCCTATTTTTCCTCTTTTCCATATTTGTCTACACATATCATATTAAGCATGACCATTTATACTGCGCAAATATGTCAAGAAGGTTTTTTTACTCTTTCGAGCGAGATATTATTGATTTGGGCATGTATACTTTTCTTGGAATTACGATTCGTACCTAAATCTGTCATATATTGCAATTGGATTGTCTGCTTTCCAGACATACCAAGAAATTTCCCCAAATGTGCATGGCAAGTTGTGTATCCTGTTTCATTTCATGCCAATAATATGATGACGATGAACTTTTTCTTAGTAAAAGTCGTTACTCTGGTTGTAAATAGTACGGTCTAATAATGAAATTATCCGAGTTGTTATTGATTTCATCTGGGTCTTCAGAAAATTATCTGGTGGATACTTGTCATCGTCGCTACAATTCAGAACAACTGACATAAAAGGAAAGTAAGTCTATACTACAGGCCTGCCTGTCTGTCATTCACTCGTGTGCCAATTCAATTTAATAATGGATTTTTTGATTGCAAAGAAGTTTTGAAAAAAAATTGATAGCTGTATCGTTGTGCAGCCCACACTGAGTGACAACTGGCTTGTACTACAACTATTTGTGTCTGTGTGAATATGATTGTCTCTGAAGAACATTGACTGCTGATATCAACATCAACCTAAGTGGTTTGGTTGGACTGGAACAAAAACACAAGAAAAGCAACCTGAAAAAGTTATGAATGAAATGTCCCTTTTAACCTTATTCGCTGTAAATGCCAACAACATCATAAAGTTTACTTTTCTGTTGTTTATCATAACAGACTGACTGGGTCCTTAGGTTGAGTTTGTGATGATTGTTGTCTCGACAAATAGTACAAACAAGTATATGAATGGACACGATGGACATTCGTTTGTTTGAAAACGAATTTCACGTTTTTGTTGTGAAATTGAATGGAAAATATTTATTTTCATTTGAGAGAATACACTCTACTCATTCTACCGTTGTTGTTGCACTAGACAATAATCCAGTAAATATGAACGAGCATCGTAAAATAATGAAATGAGAGAGGTACACACGTCTAAACTAAAGTGTATGTGCCCTCAGTAAAATGGATGGTGAAGTGTGTATGTCAAGTGTGATGTGGTGATGAAGTTAGGGAAAAAAGGAAGACAATTTGTTCCTTCATGGTTGGCCGATTGTTAGAATACGTTTTACATTGAGCACAATAAACCGTGACGAACTTGAATTTCTTTTTTCAACATTAGAGTATAGTTTATATGGACAGCTTGTAGGTATGTAGGTATATGTTGATGTTGATACCTGACTCTTATGATCATGATGACAAACAAAAGCAAAACACTGTTTTCCAGTGACGAACGAAACTTCATCCTTATCATTTTTATATTCATCCATCCTTTATGTCTGTTGCAAGTTATGTCGGTGGAATACGTAAGCAAAAATGTTTGTCTTATTGCCACATATTGTAATACAACAGTTGTCACGACGTGTGAGTCAGGTTGTTATTTTATGTCGTATTTCTGTTCATGTCACCCTGCAGAATTCTAATGTGAAATTATTTAACACAATCTTCTATATTGCAGTTTTATTTTTTTGCGTCTGCTTGTCGTATATTTATCACTAAAATCCTGAAACTTTAATGTGCTTCTTCCTAGAAAAGGTTGACAAAAACGCAGTGTACCAATCTGTGTTGTCACTGCCGTTGTTATTATTACAAATGTTGAACAGAACAGATGGGACATGTGAATTTATTGTCATCTT
>JAQIWN010002729.1:0-14913 GCA_034699025.1 Entomobrya cf. arborea Gr-Col-00668 | reverse complement strand
GCCCGAACCGTACCCGAAATCGGGCTCGGTCGGGCACCGGGACCCGGAGATTTCGGGTCCCGATTCCAAGCTCTATTGCAAACCAAGTTCTGATTTTTCAATTGCGAGTAACATGGCCTGTTTTTTGCATACAAGGAAAAAATAAAGAAAATTCAAAACTCAAGTTAGGCCAAACCCTAAAAAACTGGCCAAGTCCGGGAGTAGCACACACACGCATGCAGCCAGCTAGAGTTGGGATCTTCAAATTTTTAGTTTAACCGCCTGCACTGCAACTGCAAAAAATATTTCTACCTGCCCGTACCCGCCTGCTGCGAATAGCACAAATTTTTTACCCGTAACCGCAGTTACCCGCGGGTACCTGCGGTTATACGTGAAATAATATATTCATTACTAAAATGCATAAGATTTCAAAAAAATCTTTAATAATTAGTACAGCGGGCGTCTAATTATTGACTAACGTTCGCTACAAAGAAAAAAATTTACTCAAAATGTATTCAACGCCTTGAATTTATTAATTTTAAGTCATTTTCGGGAGCCCGTAATTGTATTACTGTTGGCCAGCCATTTTCAACTTATTTTAAGTTTCACAAGCGGTTTTTGACTGACCCTTGCGGTTGAGTAATTAGAAATTAATTCTTTACCAACACTGTAACTAAAACATTAACAGATACGTAAAGGGATAAATGAATGAAATCGTCATAAAATACTGATTATTACAGCGCCTACATTGATAGTCCATACTTGGATGTGCGTGTGGTGGTATCAGAATCAGAACTAGGATGCAGCTAAATTACTAGTGAAACTATTTTAGGCCATCGTCGATATAATGCGAAGTTTAGATTGCATATAAATATGATTATGCTTATAATATGGTGGCGGGTAAGAGCAGGTACCTGCCGTTTTCCCGTATGTTTACCTGCCTGTAACTGTGCCTGCCATAACTAAAAAAATCTCTACCTGCCTGCTAGCAGTTACAGGCGGTTACGGGCAGGTACGGGTAAGCAGGTACAGCGGGTAAAAGATCCCAACTCTACAGCCAGCCGAGGAAAGCTGATTAATCTGATGAAGCTGATATGATAGCAGCAGTAGCTGAATTTCATTGTTGTAAAAAGAAGAGTTGTTGTATGCCTTGTCGCAACCAATTTAGTATGTACCTCATTCCGACTCGACTCATTCATAGCTTATCGTACAGATTTTTCATAGAAATTGCATTGTTGAGTCTTAAGCAGAAAAGTGTTGACTCATTCATCATCCCCATTAGAACTAAAGATTTGTTTTGGGATACACAGCAATTTGAGAGACAAGAGAACGCACAGGGCCCAAATCTATGAATGACAAGCATCAATTTTTATAAACAATGATTCAGTATTTAGGGCATGAGTATTTATAAAAATGTGCGAAAATTACAGTTATTTTTCATTTACGCAAGCAAAGAGTGTTCGATGTTCTCATGCAATAAAATGCTTTTGAGCAATACTAAGAAAAGTACGTTGTAAAATGAAAGGATTCTGTTTACAATATCGGATCGGGTAAAGAAAAGTAAAATTTCATTAAATGCGACAATATAGATGAGCGTGAGAAGCAACTGAATTTAAAAAAAGTACTAATTGTTGTGTGCTGCGTAAATGAAGTTTGGAGTACACAAAATAATTTATTTACATCTTTCTGCTATGCTTACAAAAATAGGAATATATAAATGGTATATTGCTTAACAACGATGATTAACTGAACCGAAACACATTAATCATTAGTTTGTATATTTATTAGACTTTTAAAAATCGTTCCAAGTTGTTTCATCCGTTGCTCTCTTCGTTTACAACATCAGCATTATGAGTTTCCGTTTTTTTCATGGTAATCTCCGGGTGAGCAAATTTTTTATGAATATTTAGTGCTGCTATTTGGCTATAAGTCCTTCCACAAACATCACAACTTGCATTTTGACGCTGTCTGTGAACTTGCCTCATATGACGTGCCAACATTGATGATCCTATACAAACTCTACCGCATACTTTACAAGGCATTGGATCCGTGTCACCATCGGAATGTTCATTATAAATGTGTCGAAATAAGTATGATCTCCTCGCAAATGTCTTTGAGCACTGGTCACAACTGTGATCTTTAATTTTTTCATGACTTTCACTAATGTGCCTATTCTTCACATGTTCTGATTTAAAAACTTTGCCGCATTTATCACACGTTCGCTTTGCAATATTATCTTGAGATTCGTTTTCATCCAGTTCATTCACAGTTTTTTTGCAATCCGACGAGGGGACATTTTGCGAACTTTGTTCACCGTGCATGAACTTTTTGTGATTGATAAGCGAGTCCATGCGATAATACTTCTTATCACATTGATCACAATGATAAATCTCACCACCGTCCCCATGAGTTAGACACATATGACGCTTCAGAGCCTTCCTTAGTTTGAACTTAGATGTACACAACTTGCATTCAAATTGCGGTTTTAAACTGAAGCCTTCTGCTAACTTTTCAGGGTGAATATTTTCTATATGAGGGAGAAGATATTGCTTTTTCTGGAAGGTCTTGTTACAATAAGGACACGGAGTAGAAGATTTCTTCGACTCTAAGTGGGTTTCTCGAAAGTGTCTCCTCATACTGCTTCCATTAACAAATCGCTTTTTGCAAACAGGACATTCTTTCGTGCCTCTAGCCAAATTTTCGGGCCATTTGTCTACTTTCAGAATGTTGACAGAGCTGTTTCTGTTGGATTTACGGGAAGTTTCTCTCCAAAGAGGATCTGTGGAGCCTTTTGAAGCGTCTTCTTCGGGATCATCATCATCAAATATTTCCGTTGAATTGTCATTAGAGTAGCGACGCTTTTTCACATTCCTCCGTCTGGCTGCATATGGAATGAATATAACAGATTTTTATGCCAAAAAAAAAAACAACTCGAAAATAAAATTTTGCCTTGACCATGGAAACTAGATTTCAGAAATAAGAATAGAAATATCTTATAACGTTTACGTTTAGCTTTAGCTGGATCCATTTCTTCATCCGCATCGGACAGACCCTCCAAGTAGTCACTAGTTGCATCTAAAAGTAAACCTGAGTGGTTACTCTCGTTGTCTGATATTAGCTCATCCTTTACAATTGTTTTCTCAGCAGACTTGGATTTCAGGCCATCGTTGTTTATTTGGGTGGAACTGCAACTGGAATGATAACTCAAGATCATGGACCTCTGAAACTCTTTCTGCTGCCAATTTCTGTCTTTATAATCTGTGCACACAACAAAACAGCAACAAAATCAAATCATTTGTGTTGTGTACACGATGAATCAACAAATATTGAAACCTATACTTTAGTTTTTACAACAAATAATTACCTGAGATCAACAGCCTCCGCAGTTTTAAAAATGCTTCATTTCCATCATCTTCCTCCCTTTCCTCCTCATCATCACTTACGTAAAAGTTTTCTGCATACAATTTTCTTCTAATGTCACTAATCCTCCGAATCAAATTCATGACCTGTTTATGAAGGTTTAGAGCTTCATTAACTTGTTTTTCACAAATGTGGCATAACGCTGCCCAGTCCGATGGATTTCCCCACTCCTGAAGGAAATCTTTAAACTCTTCTTCTGTTAATGACGTCCACGAGATTTTTCTGAAAAGAAATGTTATCAAAACTTGCTCTTCAAAGCTATGCCTAGTCACTGCTTTAATTTTTGATTTCACATAGTTCAGACAAACAACACATTTCTTGATTGACCTCATGACTGAAAGCTTTGGTAACTAACACAAATGCAATCAATAAATCATTTTTTCTGCATACGTTCAAATTAATTCCTGTAAAAAATTTTAAGAACAAATTAGACTAACACTTGCTGACTACAAGAACGGAAACACATCATATGATGGAATCACGATGACACAAGATACCGGCGGCATCGTGTATTGTTTACAAGGGGCAACGAAAGACAATCCTAAACATACATTTTTACAAGACAAAGGCGCAAAAAAGACGCATGGCATGACCCCATATCATGTTCATGTGGTCATTCATGTCATACAGATACATCATACACGTAAGTTACATTGCCTGACAAGTAAAATTAATGATGAAACATTTCTTTCTCTAAACTAAAATTGATTCGGCAGAAGTTCGACATTATTCGGCGGCTTCGGTTCGTTCGGCTTTCAGTGACAAAATCCTGATAAATGTTCCTATCAGGTCAGGTCAAGTCAGGAGTAAATTGAGATTAGACTAGCTAACAAAATTTCAATGCGATGTAGAATATTATGGAATAAGAATTCTATCTATAGTAAGCGATGGTCCAAGCAAAAATGAAAGCTGAAGGTTGTTTCCCGAAGTATATAAGCCCTTCGAAACCATTTGCTTGTGATGATGAGTAATCTTCCAAGTGAAATAATATGCAATCTTTGGTGTCGACTGGATGTGTGTGAAGACCTTGAGGGTAATTTTAACTTTGACTTATGACATAAAAAGAATGAATACGGTAAACAACACTTTTTCGGATATATTACGATTTTTTATTAAATTTTCAAAAATTTTCTTCTATTGCAAAAATCAAGGAGCGACGTTATTTAGACAAAACGAACACGCGGTTCATATGGTAAACTGACTGTATGGATATACACGATAATAACAGTATGTATATTTTATCCTATTTAACTACTAATAATTTATTACAGAGTTTATTACAATAATTATCAAGTTGCATATAAGTATTTATATCATTCATAATATGCTTATGAACAACATAATTAGTTAGTGTTTTTTACCTATATTGAATGCTTCCGTTTCGTGTCACACCACACCTTTGTTCATTTTATTTTTATCCACTTTCTCCCTTTTCATAATTAATTATTTTTCAAGTGTTGGGATTAGAGATTTTTCTGTAGATTAACTTTTAAGCTTTTACAAACTGTTTTTGTTAACCTCATTCTTGATATCTATCTGGCATTCTTTTAAGGCCTATTACCGAACCCATAATTAATTTAGGTTGGTCGCTTGGTATTAAATAGACCTCTTTTTTCTGTTATATGAGTAACGTGAGATTGTGGTTTTGTAACTATAGATGATGTGACATGTCAAACAAAAGTGAAACCTTAGTCACCTTACAGCTGCATTAACATTCCTTACTTCGTTTCTAAATGATTGACCTCCAAAAAATGAAGGTACAATACGAAACCAAATATGTAGTGGGTGGTATTTTTTATACATCAACACAATGAACAGCTAGTTAGTGGTATCTTTTAAAATCCAACTAATGCAGCTGTGCTTTTACAATCAAACCAAACAAATCATCGTCAAAATCACTTATCTGCCATATTATTACTTTAAGTGATTTGTCACGCTACTACATATTATATATTTTTTAACACTTTACACAATACGTGAGAATAGACCAGTTAGATTTTGTTTTACCAGATCTTCCATCAAACACGTTTAAACTCACTATTTTAAACAATTTGTAGTGATTCAAAATTGAAATATGTATTATTCATTTGTATGAATAAATCCATTCAATCAGTTTATCATAATTAAATCAATTTTTTTTGATTTGATGTTTTTTAAAACTTCTTTCTCAATGCACATATTTTTCCAATGCAAGTGTCCTGTGTTCTGTTGGTGGATTTATACATTAAAGTATTATTGACTTAATTTCTGTATATGTATAGACTTTTGAATTGAACTTTACGCGTATATTAAGATATAATTATATTTCAATTAAATTACAATTTTACAGAATGAACTTCAAACTGGGATAGCCAATAAATCTCAAAGGGATATGATAAATTTTTTATATTAAGCCCGATGTAAAAGCTAATTGTGTGATCAATGAGAATTTCCATTCGAAACTTAAGGACTACACCAATTTGTAAGTCATTCTGTTTAACGTAATTGCTGATAAGAGAGTATGTACTTTGATACATTAATATTAAATGTAGTTAAATAATAACTATATAGACTAAGCAAATTCCACTTTTTCCTTTCATTCAAACATATAATTTGTATTTCTTGCTACCTATTTTTTTGTCATCCTACTGGTTTTAGATATTTTATAAGCAATAGTTTAATCTGAAGAAAGTACAAGTATCTGTGGGGCATAAGAAATAAAATTCCCTAACTAAAGAAGTGATAGTTCGGTTCTAACATTTTTAAATCGTAAATTCTAGATTTTTGGAAACAAATAATAAAACATATGCATGGCTAACTAAACGTTCGACTTTAAAAGGAATGGTAGGGAAGACCTGACACAATGTTCCTTCATTGATATAGATCTACCCTATTCAAAATCTGATGATGGTTTATTGTTGTTCTTATTCAATCGTTAATCCTTGCCTTTTCGATAACCGGAACGCTTTCAGTGACAAAATCTAAAGAGAAATATAATATTCATGCACCATGCACTTACATCAGTAGATTAAAATTAATGAGTGCCTACTGAATGTGGTCAGGGTCGATTTTTCTACAACTTTCAATTACATGGCAACATAGTAATAGAACTCTAATTGGTCTTCTGTACTTTTTAATTACTTAAATTGTCATGCATCTCCAAAAGCTCAAAAAGAGTACTTTTGATTTTCTATTTACTGTAATCTGTCATTCATAACTACAAAATTTATACAATTCGTAACTTGAATACAGAAGCAAAGCTGTTAGAAATTATCAATTTTCACAAGTATTTTAGCCATTCACATAATAAGACCCTGACCGAAACTAAAATAACAAATCACTTGGGTAAATTTGATAAATTGAACAATATAGTATAACATATTTCTCATTTCATTTCATAAGCTCATGATTTACTCATCTAAAATTAAGCGATTAGCCAACATACTCTCACCAAACTATATGCTTCAGGTAGTAGCATAGCATTTTGACCTTATATATGTGATACCTATACTAAAATCAAATATTTCATTGTATATTTTTCTGTTTTTAAAAAAAAAACACAAAAAGTTGGAAAACATTCTAAAATTATTACTAATCAATTATATTTCACCACCATTTATACAATTCATTCGCTCAAAGATGTTCAGTAGAAATTGAAGTTTTAATAGACGGTCGACAATCAAATAATTCCAAATCCTACTAATTATTACGACCAATAGGACTACGTAAGGGATAATAAAGTACAACGCTTGCACTAATACTGTTAATTAACTTGTTAAATAAATTTAATTGATTAAAACTGATATTCGGAATACTAAAACGAACGCATCAAGGCAGCACTACAATATGTAGATCATTTAATTCAACAATTATATACTTATTCTAGATAAATCCCTTAATATTATTAAATGTTGCTTTCATTTTCAATTCACAGCCTTGTCATTTACAATTACAACTTCATCTTCTCTTCCAGCTCGTTGATATGCCATTAGTTATTATTATCTTTTACATTGATTTACTCCAACAGACTTATATATACTGTCAAGGAGAATTTGAATAAACAAAATGGAACTTCGACAACTGATTAATAGACCTGCTTTAACATTTCTCATTGTGATTTTTTTTACTAATTATGAATGAGATACCGGGTATCAACAAATACTATATATTTTTAAATTATGTTGCTGTGAATTTTGCATGAGTGCTGCTACAAACTATACCAAAAAAAATCATCATGGATAATCACCAATTCACTAATACATTACAACAGCAAAAGAATTTTCTAGAAATCGTGAACACTCTGAGATTTATTTTTCATGACAAAATATTGTGGTTACGGAAATTGATTGAATGAAAAATTGACAAAATATACTTTACGTGAAGTTGATACAAATAAATCTCACAACCAACGTTGGAGGTAAGAACTTTTTGCTTTTTCTGCGTACGTTGTTAACTGTGAACGTGAACTACTGTTCTGTATGGTAATAGTTGGCAGTAGTAGTTTCAACTCCTCTCCTCTTGCTCTGCCACCGCTTCTACCACCAGACTTAATATTTCGATCATTATTATATTGGTTTTGGTACAATTTAGTGGATCTCTGAAGTTGCTCCGACATAACTGTACGATTTACATTTCTAATATTGCTTCCACCATCGGATAACGATCCACTTCGTGAAACCCCTGTCGCCTGTATTCTCTTTGAGGTTATACTTTTGGTAGAGATGACTGATTTACCTACAGAGGATTGAGAGAAGCAATTTGAGATAAGCAACACCGTGATTCCATTGTCCCTTGACGTTACCTTTTTTGCTAACTATTATAATTTCAATCTGCTAAGTTGTAAATTAGAAATGCTCAGATAGACAATTTAAGGCGGTGGTGCTACACCTACATTAAGGAACTTTAAGGCAGAAAATATGTCTACAAGTACATGCGTTTTACATATTACAACATCTTAAGAATCCATCTTTAAAAAAGACGTTTTCCAATGGGATACTATATAACGCAGATTTTATCAGAATAAACAATATGTAGCTTAAACACATGTGTGCGACTCGACAGTGAGCTGGCATCAGGAAACAATTTTAAAACTATTGTTGAGGTTTCACTCAACCCACTACAATGCAAAATGGATACATTTTTTTTGACAGCGGGACATCGTTGAAGAGGTCGTGTAATAATTATAAAGCGAATACTTTACAAGAAGCGTTAAGAATACAAACATCTCTTCTATTCATTTACTAAAAAAATCTAAATTCAGGCACACAGAAAAACTCTACCTCAACTCAAAGATAAGTACACTTTTCTCAGTCATTCTATTCTAGCTGGGAGTCTGTTATTAAGTAACCAATATAATTATTTCTGAGTAAATAACAAAACAAGCCTAGCCTGTTAATATTTGACTAGACTTTGATAACGCAACTCTTCATAGTTCATATGAAGAATCAAATGTAACCAAGTTTAAACTAATTAATTCATAAAAATGAGTTACTTCTGCGAAACTTTTTTTCTCGGAAAAAATCAAGCTCTTACTCCATGTTTTGTAAAGAAATTAATCCAGACAGCAACTTTAAGTAGACTTTTGGATACTTGAAACAAAATACAGTACGCACTAAGAGATAAATTATAATACGTCGCATTACCGCATAAAAATTGTCAATAAACGCTGAAAGCAAGGTGCACACCATTGCATAGGTATCTTATTGAGATTGACAGAATTAAGATTTGTTTCTGAAACCACAATAATTGGTTCCAAAGTAGAGTCTACTGATGTTTTAAAACTGACGTAGACCTCTTCATTGTTTCAATTTTAAGCACATCCGATCTTGCTGTACTATACACTTTCAACAAACAATTATTACATTTGTTTGGGTTTTTCGATATCAGTAGTAGAGAAAGTAAACATGTCATAAGATAATTCGATAGGGGTTGTTGAGGGGGATAGATCAACCATTAAATACATGTTTGCTTCTGAGCCAGTCACTGTCCATCGCCATTTACAATGGTGGTGGTATTCTGAGAGTCAGATGCTGATGTATGGTTATGAGAATTCGTAGGGTTAATTCCGGAAGAGGTGTCCTTTCCAGACTTTCTTCCACGACTTCTTTGTTCTCTCTGTGGACGTGGTCCATGAGCGCTACCTGGATTAGTTGATGACGGGTCATGATGACGATCCTCCTCCTTATCTGTCAGTCATAATAAAAATCATGACAAATTCATTATTCATCTCGTTAATCCTTGTACGAGCTTTCCCAACAAAGATTGAGCTTATAAATTTAAAGAGAATACACATACCTTCTGCTGGCGATGGGTGATCAGATACAGGACCTGGGCCAGGCTTTTTACCTCCTCGCATCGGAACGGTTCTCCTTCTAACATCCCCATCATCTCTATCGTTAATACTGTAAATAATAATGAAGGTTAACCAATTAAAGAAAATAGTACAGGAGAAAATACTCACCCATGAAATTAAAATACTATTTTAAAAACTCACTTATTTTCAAAAGTGCTTTCTTCAGTCACTGTTTCATCATCGTCTCGACGTTGCCTTCTAAATTCCTGGTCGCCACGTCCACCCCTGCCTCCTCTACCTCTGGATGGTGGTGGTCCGCCTCTTTCTCTACCCCCTCGAAACCTCCTACCGTCTCCTCTTCCATTAAGTCGTTCTTCTACGTCACCTGGTGTACTTTGACGGGAACCTAAAATGAATAGTTCCAGTTCAATTGTATGGTTAACGAAAAAACCATGCCCTAAAATCCAAGTCTGATTCATCCATACCATAGATACAAAATAATTATATACTATTTCTCCCAAAATTATGTTACCACAGGATTTAGTGAGTCTTATGTCATTTAATAAGAAAATTAATTAGCACCGAATACAAGCAATTTTCTATTTATTCTAATTTCAAATACATTTTCCAATATTCAATGTAGCAACTTGTTACTAGAAACAACAATTCTATAATTAATTTCGGAGTGCAAAAAAGTACAAAGGTTTAGCATGCGACTAGGTAGTAAATATTTACATTAGCTAAGTACTTGATATTTGTTGCGTGGTTATAAATATAATTACGACATTAGGATGGACAAGGTTACAGTTACAACCAAGAAAAACTAGGAAAATAGCAACAGGAATATTAAACTAATAAATTTTAATTAAAGTACTATTAAGGCTCATAATATGTTAAACAACAAGCAAAACTCAACAGTAGCAGTTACAAATTAATTTAATTCGCATTATCTAAATATCATGACTAGCGCCATATCCATTAGTCAAGCGTCTATTTATATTAGCCAAAGACGAACCGGTGCGGAACTTAGTATGATCGGAAAAGCGGTGAACATCGTGATCAGTTCGAAATCTCCGGTCATCAGAATTACGAAATCTTCCTGCCAATGCCCAATAAGTTTACTAGGTCACTTTAAAGCTAATCGACTTCACTCACATCTCAAACTCACTCAACCCCCGAAACCATAAAATTAACCGCAATCAAAGTAGCAAAATTAAATCGATTTTCTTACCATAGCCTCCACGGCCTCTCCCTCCGGATCCTCTAGGAGGACCTCCTCGACCAGAGCCTCTGCCGCCCCTACCCCGGTGGCCCATTCCATCTAAATCTGCATAAGGCCTATCAGTTCTGCGACTAGGGAAATGTAAAGTTCCTACAGCTCCTGGCCCGTGGTAACTTCGTAATTCCTGATCAATTTGTAATTTCTCCTGTCGCAGTTGCTCCACTTCCTGTTAAATAAGAGAATCACACCTAATCATTAACTAATTACAAAAATGGTTTCTGAAAATTATCTTGTCACATTTTTAACTATTTTTTTCAAGACTCATTGGTGTATTAATTCCACATCGTAGTTTCAGGCCACTACTCTTGTATAATCATTGTATCGAAATAGTAATTAGTAAGCTCATATACGTACAAACGCGTAAAAGCCAAAAACATAGGAAATGATTTTAGACTTACCTTTAAATGATTTAAATGATATTCAAGTATAGTTTTAGCGTTCGCGATGCTTTCAACAGTTCCAACGAAGACGAAGGGAATCGAACCATCTTCTCTTGGAATTGAGGGATTTGGTTCATTTTCACCTTCTATTTTCACTCTTACTACACCACTTTTATCCACGATTTCTTGAATTATACAACCATTTCGCCCAATGACTTTCCCAACCAGTACAATCGGCACTTGAATGGATTCTTCATTGTACTCTAGCAGACTTCTGGCCTTCTTAACAGCTTCCTCCGTCTATAAGCAAAAATGTACAAAACAAAATTATTTAGCCTGGCTGGAACGTTAACAGCTAACGAATTTGTTACATGAAACAACAAAGTGCTAAAAGCCAACTTACCTCGCCGTAAATTCGAAACGTACAAGTTTGTTCCTCTAGTTCAATATTGGTAACACCTTCAACCCTACGAGCTTGCTGTATATTAGAACCTCCGCTTCCTATAGCTAATCCCATAAGTTCGTCTCGGACACGAAATTCTTCCGAAAAGCTATATCAGTTAAATAAATCATATTACTTTAATTGTATCACATGTTAAACAATCTAGCTTTCACTAATACCATTAATTCTCATTTGTGATTACTTTCATCAGTTTATCAGGCCACTACTCACTATTTTAATCATTGGAATAACCAAACAATCTATAAATATTTCGGATTGACTTACTTTGCACCAGAATGCATTCTCATACTCTCTAATTGTTTTGCTGCCTCTTCAGTTTTCTTTAATAGGAGGGCCTTCTGATTTAAAGATCGAAAATGCATTTCCTTTAAGAGGTTTACTTTCTTCACTGTGTCTTCAGACTGGGACTAAAATCACACAATAAAAAGCACATGGTGTTAGCAACATAATGTTTAGTACACCCCAAGCCATCTTCACTGTTAAAATCAATTCTCATTAGTTGTTTCTTTCATCAGTAAATCAGGCCACTACTCTAATCTAATCATTGGTTTTGAACATAAAGTTCAATAAAATCATGAAGCTGAATTGTAACATTTTAAAAACTTACGATCAGACAAAGAACACGCCTTTCCGGTATAAACCTGCATGACCCCGCACCAGTCAGTCGTTGGAACTCACGATGTGAGCTTTCAATTTTGGCACTTGTGGAGAGCGTGTTCAGGCTAAAATTAAAATAACGCCATTAAGTTAAACTGTCACATAAAATACACTAAATCCTAACATAAAAATGAGTAAACAACTTACTACTCGCATATTTCATCGGGTACGGGTAGCTCTATTTTATGAAATGTGCTTTTTCCAATGGGCGGATTAGGATTCGGTGCTCGAACTCTATGGGATTCAACTATTTCCGTAGATTTAGAATCAGACGAATACTGGATAACATACAAATCTTGTCGCACAATCTAAACAAAAAGGTAAAGTTCAAATTAACCTACAGCTTTCTTGAAAAATATAAAGTGTTGTTGTTGTCGAGGGTAAGTAATTTAGTAATTATCAACACATCTCACAACAAAATTGAACCTAAACTAAAATACCGTACCTTAACCGTAGCACGCCACCATCCGCCAACTTCCGAATCGCCCGGTGACGAGAAGACTTCAACCTCCTGACTTTCTACAAAAGGACCATTAGTTCCATTTGACTTAGGTGGCAGTCTTACCCTGGCGAATGGTAAACGCTGCTCCGGCAGCACACTATTGTCATCGTACTCCGCAGTAGCGCTACATAACCAAAATCACAAATTAAACATGTAACGTAACTATGTAACCATTGCTACACTTCTCGGTAAATCAAACATTTAAAGCAAATAAAAACCAAATAAAGTGAACATACTTATTCTCAAATGACACCAGCACATGACCATCATCGAATATTTCCCGAACGAAAGCCTGAAATTATCATAGTAAAGACACATGTTAAAACAAATGACTTCGACAGCATTGAGTCCTAAGAAAGAACTCCTTCTACGCAATATTCTCCTCAAAAGTCGGCTAAAAGCACTTTCAATGTTTACCTCCAGTAAACAAAGTACCGAGTGATTTAAAAACGCAATAAAAAACCTTCTAATCTTTTCACTAATTAGCCACCTTTAAACTCTTTACCACGCCGCAATCTCCACCAACTCCATTCAAAATCTCCCGAAGATCCCACCCCACCAAGTCAACCAACTCGCAATAAAAATTAACCCACTTCAACCCCCCATCAATCAATAACCCTCCATCAGAAATATGTTATCGGCATTTTAAATATAACTTTATTTTCTAATCCATTTTCCTAACCTGGTAATAGGCTCCGTTTTCGCCTCGCACCTCGACCGCAACGTCCTCCATCAGAACAGATTAATTAAAAAGCGGTTCAGTGACAAGTTTGTTGGTTATAATGAGACGACAATTACAAGAAAAAAAATGAAAATAGCCGATCAAGACGGTGTGGAAGGGGATGATTCAATGTTTCGAACATTCGGACTTTCCTGCCCCTTGACAATGATGCAAAGAATATACACACAATCCCAATCCACTCATACAACAAAACACGGCACGGCACCTCGTTTTTACTATATCGCATCGGTCCACTAATATTATTTCACTCACTCTCCTTATTTGTTAGCCTGCTCTAGCTCTTCTCTGCCTGTTCACTATTCAATTCTCTTGTTCAATTTCAGTTTTTTTCTTCTTCAGTATATCAGTCAGTCAGTTATGTATACGTAAATACCCACAAAAATAATATCCACTTCTTTCATTTCACACGCTCACGCCGCTACATCTACAATTCCACATCACAAAAAATATTGTAATGCAAGTAGTATTTTTTGTAGCAAATAAACTATACACACACACACTATCAACTATTCACTGTGCTATGGCTATGCTAAGTCTTTTTTTGCTGCGTTCTCCTCTTCGGTTCGGCTGCTCTGTTGAAAGTTTAGTTTGTTAGTTACATTTTTACATCATCGCATCATATTCCTAAACGACACACAACGTTGGCATTTACTACGGAGAAGACAGCCAGCACACCGTCATCGTACTTTTCTTCCACAAAATATACCTTTGACTATATTTATATGCACCGATCTACAAATTTTACAAGTCTACAATGTAAAATCTACGTAGATTCCAATTCCACCAAATAACCATAGCATTTTACCATTCACATTCATACAACAAACAGCCTCATCATTTTTACAACAAAAAAAAAACAATCCCTCACACGCTCCCACTTGATCTCCAAAGCACTCTTCACAATTCCAAGCACCCCGCACCGTACCACCGGACCGGGGAAATCTACTCGTTTTTGCGTTGGTAGCCTTAGAATGCACTACTATTTTGTATTGTAAACTGTACAATGCAAATAGACAAATAGAGATTATGATCATGAAAATGAATTGGTTGAATGCAATCCAATATGCAATTAATTTACTTGTATGAAAGTAAGACAAAGAGAGAGAGAATCTGTAATCTCAATGTGAGGACATTCACTCGTTGTTATTTGAAAAATAACTCTGGGGCATCATGAGATGCTTTGGAGTACACCTAACATCACTAGTCCTCAGTTTTAC
>JAQIWN010002728.1:0-14917 GCA_034699025.1 Entomobrya cf. arborea Gr-Col-00668 | reverse complement strand
TGACTTAAAGCTTGCGTTCTTAAGCATTACGGTAAATGGCAACTCCAGCATACATGCGCATTCGGGAAAATGGTTATAATTTTATTAATCAGCATGCAAAACTGTCCCCGAAAACGTACTTTTCATTATGATCGGTCATTCGACGCCCCCATACTTGCATTTTTAGTTATGTAGCAAGACTTAGGACTTTGCTCGACTCCCCACAAAGCGGGCAAATAAAGAAGAACAAGTAAAAAATAAATTCAAAGTTTTTACCACCATCAAAAAAAATTGAAATTAAGCTTGGTAACGGGATAAATGAAGACTCTTTTTTATATTTTTGTTTAAAGTTATTTGATCAAGGTAGAAAACGTTTGAACAACAATCAAGAACCACGTGTCTTTTTAGACAGGTGCAAAATAAAATTTAAAAAAATAATTTACCTGATTGGTTTTCATTAAATTGTAAGTGAAAATTATTCAAATAATTATTTTTTTAAACGGCAATGAAGATCAGAAAAAGCTGCTTTATCATCTAGTACAATTGTTTACAAAATTAGTTTTGTTGTTTTTTAGATATTTAGTCTGAAATTTTGTAAATTTTAAAACTTTGAAAATTAGTAATAAAAGACCAACAGGTACTCATTTGTTTCACGGAACAAGTAAGTATAGGTTCACAATTATATAGCATCTATGGATATTAGTTGGAAAACTAAATAGTAGTATGGATAACTAAATGATTGACATAAAGATTTTCTACCACGAAAATTGAACCAAATACTAGTGTTATTAAGTTGTGTAAAAAATAAAAACTCTAAAGACAAATTGTGGTAAAAATGTATAGTTTATATGGATATTTAACAAGTGCGACGAAATACACAGATTCAAAAAAGAGGATAAAGAAAATAAATCTTTTATTATTTGGTTTTTGAAATTAGACTCGTGTTACTCCATTTAAACTTCCATCAGCATAAAATTTGTGTGCCTGAATTTCATCTTCGATTATGGAACTCGTTTATATGGTCACTTAAATCAGCGATTTTTTTCTCGATACTTGTAAAAATATATATTGGTAGTATAGATTTGAGTGAAATACTTAGATAATTTTTGTACGAGATTTTATAGTATACGAAGGTATTATCAAAAGTAAGTAGCAGACTTTGATAGCGCTTATCTCGAAGACGTCTTCTTCAATTACGCTGAACAGCATATCCTCTTGTAGATAAAGATTGGGGTTTTTGAATGATGTGTCGTTTTTAGTATTTTTCATCTGCTCTCTGGAGACAGAGCTTGTAATTTCATCGATTACGTTTTTCCCAAAAGAAGAAATTCGTGCTCAGGTGAAGTTATATTTTTCGAAGTGGTGTTTTTCCAATTCAATTCATCAAGAGCATCAAAAAATGGTGTGGATCCAGTGCCCCGTCATTAAACTGTAAGAAAATGGTGTTAGCGATTCCGTAATGGTGACCTTTTGCTAGAAAACAGACCAAAACCTGACAAACCCATAAGTGCGACTGACGAGAGACATGTGGCTAAAATTTGAGCTGTCGTGGAAAAGAACACATTACTTCTGTTTCGCCAAATAGCGGAAAAGGTCAGCACAAGTGTACGGTCAACGTCGAGAATCTTAAATTTCATTTTGAAGCACTTTCTTGGCTGTACAAGGTGGATTTCCATAGTTGGGCACCTGGGAAATCAAAATTTAAAGTACAAGCAAAACCGACAAATTCCCCACCTCCCCTAGAAGGATATAGAGTTTTGCGCTCTGGTAAATTGTGAATGGAGATGAAAGATGCCTCTATTTCTAGGAGACCGACACAAAAAAACAGCTGTAAAATCAGCTTCCGGCTGACTTACAGCCCGTTTTTTAGAACGATAAGGTAAAAATAGGAAAAAAGTGAAAATTCATGGCTCGGACATCGAGGCCCTGCATTCCACTTTAGTGGCACCTTGGCTCTTGAGAATAGGAGGTAAAAGTGTGTAAGGAATACGGGTTACTATACAGAAACAATTGATTGAATATGTCAAGTCGTTTAAAAATGACAGAGAAATAAAGTCTGCTACTTACTTTTGATAATGCCTACGTATATATATCGTATTCTCGCTAAATAAAGCAGCTCTCTAGAAAACGCAGCTCTCTAATTATCGCAGCCCCTAACAGTAGAAAGTTTGAAATTAACACAGCCCTGTAATTATCTAAATTTTCTCTACGCGAAAAAACAGCATGTACTTTCAGTATAGGTACAAATACCGTATTCTTAACAAAAAATAGCAACAAACTTTTCTAATGGGGGTTTTGTGATAAATGTAACTATCAAATGCTTAAATGCAAGCAATTAAGTACAGAAACTGAAAAAATGATAAATTATCAGGAAATGTGCTAACAAAAATCCAAAAGTTTTGGAGATTTTTTATTAACGCAGCTCTCCATTTATCGCCCCTCTCTAATTAACGCAGTCTCTTCTAGACCCAAAAAATTAATTAACGCAGCTGCGATATTTAGCAAGAATACGGTATGTACAAGGTATATCTATGAATTCAAGATCATCTTAACCTGCATTAGGTAAATACATCTATGAAGTGAAAGAATGCATTATAGCTTTGTCTACATTTTTTAATGGTCATTTTATATCTTGCTGAATATTACACTTACACATGTGATAATATTCTATTCAGACTACTATATAAATAAAAATGATATGAATGAGCACTTTTAACACAACAACTCTCCGCTGTTTTTGTCCAGTTGGGTTGATTGAATGAAAAAATACGTCGTATACTTCTCTTATAAAAAATACGCCCACTTAATGACTACTAGAAACTAGTGTTCGCCATCATAATATGCCATCATTTTTAACTAAGAAGTCAATAAGTCATATAGTATAGTATTTAATTTGCCGTTGTCTTGAATTTTAAAAATTCTGCTGTTTCCTGGTAAAATGAAGGAAATGTGAATATATTTGGTGATCATGCTGTTTGGTACAGTTTTATGCTGTATGCACAATAAAAATGTTTTTTCGTCTATTTCCGAGATATGCAAATTTATTATTTCTGCTGATGAAAACCGGAGGTGTGACAATACTGTGCATAATTCGGATGGTAAAAGAGCAGGAACAATGCGTCATTGAAATTGTATGCAAATGGTTGTATCGTGTAAGTTTTAAAAGTATAAAACATAGAAAAATAAATAAAACACAAGTAAAGTAAGTTTTATGTTTTAGTGGCTACAAAAAAAGCAACCTCTGAAGCAGTTTTCAATGCTACCAAACATGTACAGTGAGGGTCTACACAAGAGTGTTTTCGTACAAATCAACAGCATAACTCATCAATCTTGCGTAAGAAAAAGTTAAAACGCGTTTACATCTTTCAAAAAGTAGTAAATCTAGTCACTTTTTTATTCTTCAGACTGGGGAAGTTGTACCGCTCAAACTCAATGCACTAACAGCGTTACGGAAGGATGTCAGAGAATAGTGTGTTCTGCATTGCTTAGCAGAAACAGATCTGCCCAGGTGATACATTAGCTTTTTAATGACGTGACTAAATTTAAGTTACCTATCAATCTCACTTATCGCGTATATTTTTACCTACCGATCAGAAATAATTTTATCATGCAGACAACAGGGACACCATCAGCCATGAAAAAAACGTCAAGAAGTATAAGCCTGTTTTATCTTTAAAGTAAAAAACACTATAAATAATAAATTAGGTAGATTGTTTAAACGATCATGTAGTTCCTGCAGGATATGCACGTTATGATAATCAAGCCTTACTGGTATAAATTTTTATTAAGATTTGTATACCAATAAACTTCCCCTATAAACAAAATTGATATTTTCATAGCAGTGAAAAAAGCTACTCGTAGCTTATTAATGCGGATTTCGCCAAACGGAACGCGCAAACCAAATCCATCTACGACAACAACAAATACGCTATTAACAAGCCCACTTGCAAAGGTATTTGTATATGAATATTTGACGATGTGAATACACATAGAATTTGATGAATAGTAAAATTATTTATTATAATAATTTAAGACGCATCCTACTCTCGACAAACAGGAGAGTAACACATCACTTAGCCAGGTATCAAACTTAACTGCACGGAATGATTTCCATGCTTAAGCCGTTAATGTTATTGTGAGTAAAATTTATTTTTACTGCAATCCTGCATATGCATGTTTAACATTTTACACATGAGAATTTGGTTATTAGATCTCAGTCAATTCCGCTAATGAGTTACTGCTAGAAAAAAATACGGAGATGAGGCTGAGCGAAACAGCAAATGATGACAGTCATATATTTCATTTCAGTCTGTAGTGATAAGTTTATTTTTACTACCTGCTACTATAATATAAGTTTTTTTTGAACGTCACATTTAATATAAGTTATTCTTATACGAATTGGCATTGTATGGTTTTAAAACATCTCTTGTGACCAAGACTGACAGAGTGGCTATGATTATTTGAAATTTGAGTGAAATAACAACAAGAGCAGATGCAAGTAACTTTTTACCTTCTGAATATGGTGGGATTCTATTCAATCCATCAACTGGCTATAAGCACCTGGGAAGTGTCCTAAAATACAGCCGATTTTGAATTAAAAACCTATTAACATCAATAATTATCACCAAAGTATGTAATCATGCGTAATTAGGAATGAACGAGTTCATAAAAAAGTTCGAGAAGGTCTTTAGCAATGAAATTCTAGTTCAATCGCTTGTAATTTTGTTGTTTGACGACTTGAAACAGTAAAATTGCACTTGGATTTGGAAATCTGTAAAATAATATATGGACTTTATAAACAATTTTTAAATTAAATTGTAGTTTTGTTGTTATTTTGTAATTTAAAATATAATTTTCTTTCCAAAAGGCCAAATTAAACTGAACTTCATCCTTTTGAAACGGATTAACGGTGTTAATATCTTTTTAAAAAATATTTGGATCTAGTCATGATGGTCCACTCTTCATTCTTTTCATTACTAAAATATTGATTGATTCAATTCTTGTCAAATAAAGTAAACATGATGTAGTGATTTGATCTTTTTTCACAACCAGACTCAATTTTCAGAATTACACAAGAAACTCCTCTTTTTCATCTTTCTCCTCATCTTTCTCATTATGTGCTTGCTTGGCAAGTAAAACACGTACCTTTCTTACTTTCCATTCCATCTTAGAATGAAGCTACCAGGTGCAGTTACATGTACTTCCGCGATAAACACGCTGGTGAAGGAGAAAATGGTCATATGTATAATATTCCAGTATGACAAGATGGCTTTGGGTTTTTTGTTGCTCAGCTACTAAACATGAAATGTTCATAACTATGTTCAGCAAACAATTATTATGTTGTATTAATTTAATGGCATCAATTCTTGACTTCAATCAATCAATCGCAATGTATGCATGTTAATTAAAAACTACTATTGCCTAATGTTCTTTTAATGGTTTAATAGTCAATAAACGTGTGGGAAAGTATTGACCGAAATTGAATCGTTTTTAACCTTATAAGAATGTAAATTGTACTTGTACATTTTTCCTTATACCATTTGTTTTGGGTCTATCTGTGGCAAAATTTTCACTTAATGAATGAACTTATTAATTAATTGTTTCATTTAATTGCGTTGCATATTTATGCCGTGTTATTATCCTGCTTTTTAAAAAGCACACATGACCGTTTTGAATGCTGTTCTTTAGTGGGAATTGCGTGCATTGCCTGCCTCACATTAAAATTAACCTGCACCTGCTGACTAGGCAGCACTATACTGTATAACTTATATGTACACCTTTTTGATCCTGGTAGCGAGACTAAGACAAACTTTCGAAGAATTTTTATTGTAATTTAGTCGAAAGAGGTAAATAATAAATAACTTCCATGGATCTGTATGAAGTTGAATGCATTTTTGGGTCATTCTTAGCTTAAAATCTAATATTTGCTGAAATGATTCATGCTGCAATTTGTGATACAGGAAATATCATTACGCCAATTTTCAATTCGAGTCTGTGTTTGCAGAAATAGGCACAATTTTACAGTAATAACAAAATGGTATAACGTGGAAAGAAAAGTAGAATGAGAGAAAGGAATTAAAAGTTGGGTTGGTTTTTGCATTTGGGTTTATAAAGTAAAAAGATAGCTCAGAGGAGGTCCTTTAGCAACTTGCTAGGACGGTACTTGTGAAAGTACGAGCAGTATCTCCACCACTTCTGTTAGGTTTTCCCAACTATAGTGTGTAGCTTATGTCGTTTCGGATTTAGTAGTAGGTTTAGGGAAAGATAGCCGATGATGGGAATGTTCCCGGAAATGAGAGTGACTGGAATATGGAAGTATGTATGAGTGACTGGAAAGTACTTGTGTGATTAATAAAAGTAAATCAAAGAGTGTTTATTCCACTCTTACATCTCATATCAAACTCCTCCTTCATACATTGCCATTGCATCATATTTTGTTGTTACTGTTTTATTGTTGTTGTTATAATATACTAGTCCAAAAGCCATGTAAAACTCAAAGAAATATATGTTGTAGGTCACAATTTTGTCAGTTAATCAAGGAAAAGTGATTTCGAGGGGGAAACACTGTTTAAGCAACAAAGTATGTAGTAGTTACATTTAACATATTCCGGTATTTTTTAGTATTTTTATGCATAGCTGGCTATTACCCGATTTTAATTCAAATTTGCCACTTTATTTCCCATTTTCCAGTATTAAACCTTATTTCCCACCTAGGAAGCATTTTGGTTCATTGAGGTGGGAAAAAGGGACAGTGGTTCAAACATACCCCGTATAATTTTTTACTTCATTTCAATTTTTACCGCATTTCAATGGAGTCAAGCAAAGTTATTGGAATCAAAACGAAAATCAAACCACCATAGACGAAAGCTGGTGCTACTAAACAATTCCAAATCCAGTATTTGTAACAGTGCGTGTAGCTAACTTTAGATCTTCAGATCCATACTCCATGTTTGGTATAAGCCAGTATCCTGCCAACAATGGTTTTCAAGAAATATCAAAATGCAAACAAAACACTACTTCTAGTGGTGGTATCATTTGTGAAATAAAAACTAACTTTTCGAAAAGTATGCCAAAACGTTGTAGCAGTGAAAGTATAAGAAGCTTTTTCCAACAGGATTTTGTAAAATTAGTTTCAGTGCGTATAAGAATTTAATTCATGACGAATTCTGATATTGAATATATGAGTTTGATTAAACAAAGAAAAAATTCTGTTTTAAAAGAACATTCCTTGTAAGCCGTCATATCATGTAATGAATATTACTTAAGATTTGTTTGATTGGTAAGGTTAAACTGACTTCTAACCTAAAATCGAAAGTAAAACACAAATAATTTAAGCTTCTAATTTCAAAATCATGGAGTTCAGTTTGAATATGTTCACCTATATGAACACGTTCGCTCTTAACAGTATATAACAGTAAACGGAATATAATTATTAATAAATAGTAAGTGTTGGCCAAAGCGAGGCCAAGCTTTAATTAATTTTAGCCCATTTAAGCAAAATTGATTAGTAACACGAAGTTACGTCGCATTTTCAAGATAGGCATGCTATTTTTAATATTTTTAGGATAAGAAAAATTGAGGAAAGTTACAAACGCTTATACTTTTTTGGGAAAAATATGTAACCAATCAAAAGTATTTATCATTTTACCTAAAAAATATTATTTAACCAGTATAACATATACCAACACCTCAGAAATTATTGCGTGTAGAGCATTCATTTTTAAATCCCCTTCGTTAAACTCAATTTTGTTGTAACTGTTGTTGTAGCTAGAAAACCTTTATGTCAATCATTATTGTCTATAGCTTGTGGATTCATGCAATGTGCCAAAAATTTTGTCCTGGTATATTTGGATATACTAGTAATTTGGTTAAATGTAGACAACTGTGAGTGTAGTTGATGCATTAGTTAATTATTAGTAAGTGTTAGGTTACAATCAATAGTATATCTAATATAGATGGAATATATTGTGGCTCAGATGTTTAGCTGGTAGAAACTAGTTTAATGTATATTTGAATGTTCGAATATGAATGCAAAGCATTCATACTATTTATGTTCTTTAGTTAACCCCCCAACAAATGTATATTGTCTTCAGTGGAAAAATACGTGCATGCACAAGCATCTATTTCTGTATGTGTGCTTGTGACTTCCACGTGGTCCCTTTCAAAGGTACCCAACTACCCATGAGCCTGCGTGCGTCCACGTGATCCAGCTTTGCCAAGCCACCACAAATAACTTTGGCTGCTGCATTCTCGCGTCCGCACTACCCAAATATATACTGGTGGATCTTCTGTCCCCCAGTCAGTTGATACTTGAATGTCATTGCCGTCACTCTGCTAGACTGCTACTTGCACTCGTCCTACCTCTATAGTAGTGTTACTATGCCCAGTTGAATACTGAATAAATACTTATTACATTTTATAATAAATGCTTCGTTCTAAATGATTCTCATTTATCACTCACAACAACTTACCAGTGATACGTATGTAAGCATGTTTGTCGAACTTATATACAAGTTAGTCGTATCCGACGCCGTCGTTAGTATATATGAAACGGCCTGGGGTCAAAAAGTCCGAACATTCAAATCCAAATACCAAAGTCTCCAAACCCACATTTTTGAAACTTTAACACTGTGGACTCGATGCCTCAAACGCCTGAAGTCGAAATATACAAATCAAAACAATTCATTACCTTAATTAAAAACTGATTAATTTGGTTTAAGGGATTGTAAACATGATTAGCATTGTTAAATTCAATCAAAGCATAACTTGTTCACGAACAATCACAGCGACTCAATTACAGAAAAATTACTTCAGTACTACAGCCGCAGACGTAATGTCAAAAAGCAAACTTCCATTATTACGAATTCATGATTTTTAGATTATCAAACAACATACCTCAAAAGAAGTAGAACTTAAAAGAATGGCAAAGAAATTAACTGAGTAATTAGAGTTCACAATTTCTAAGTGACAAATGTTTAAGGAATTCCAAGTCGATTGAAGTAAAGTCAAAAGTAATAAAGAAGTCCAACACAAATTAAACGATTACTCACTATTTTCGGCCATCCACTTATAAACATTTATATATTGAAATATTAAAAATCGGCTAAAAGAACGGTTCATTCAGTTTTTGGATTTTCGGAGCGGTCATTTTGAGATAGGATTTTTTAAATTTTGGACATTTTGACTCTAAACCAATTTTCTTATACAAGAAAAATAAACGCTGAAGGGCTATAAGAAAGGCTAGATAATTCATGTTGGCTAACTATTTTTCCTGAAGCGCGTGTACGCTCGTATTCCATGGCTTCCAAAATTTTTATCTAAAAGGCATCTGGATTGACCTATTATAAATATGAGACGTAACTCCGCTTAACTTATCAATTTTGCTTAAATTATTGAATTCTTTGTCTCGCTTTGGCAAACGCCAACTATTTATTTAAAAGGATGTTCCAATTTATAATATATTCTAGGAATGAAAGCGCTCACTTAAGTGAACGCCATCAAACCAGTTTTGTTGAATTTGATGGAAAAATTTAATATTTTGTGTTTTAGTTTCACTTTTAGGTTAGTAGTCAGCCAACCATCGTCACATATACATGCCAAGTAAGGTTTATTGCACGGTTTCACGGCTCGTACATTTCGGTTACTAGTTTACACAGTGTAGACTTTGTCTTATTTTGACCTAACTCACTAAATCATCCCAAAAAATTGGGGTGGCAAAAATTGTCAAGTGTTTAAATTTTGAAACTTTTTTTTTCCTTTGCATACGATTCTGCAAGAACGCTTTTGTTCTAATGAACCAGAAATGTTTTAAAAGCTTGTACACAGTTGCCTGTTAAAATGGAGTAACAAAAGTTAAATTACAATAACAAAATAATATACAATTTTTCAAACAAAAAAAACTATCCTTACAGTTTTGATCAGCGTATTTCTAAAATGGCTAAAATTCTAAAATTTTATGGAAGTAATCTAAGAATTCCCTTCGCAGCCAACCTTTTCTAAAAAAGTTATTCGTGTAGTTGAAACAGATACTACGAAAATAAATCTAACAAAAAAACCTTAGTTGTATTCCTATCAATTACAATTTTTTGGGTTCAAATAATTCACATGATTTTTGAAACTAATGTTGATCTGATAAAACATTTGATGTTGCCTTGGACACTTGTATTAATACTCACGCAGGGAAACATTTTTTTTGGAAATTTGCCGGATAAAACAAGTTGAAATTGCAGAGCTAATTAATGGCTTCCTACAGTTTGCAAAAATGTATCCGAGTGTTGAAGTAAAACTATTTGAGCTACCATTGCTACAAATTTGTGGTATACTATAGGCAAAATTATTATTTTTTTCGCAAATGGTGTTTACACTCGGAGTAGTTTTTGGAATGCATTTTGACCATCCGTGGAAACCAACATTGGCAGGATATTGGCTCATACCAAAAGTGAACGACGAATCCGAAAGTTGGATTTTAGCTATATATTTTGCTGCCAAATTATGTGTACTCTGTTGTAACTACTGGGTTTGGAATTTTCTAATGGCTCCATCTACTATTTTTTACGGGTTTGTTTTTAATTTGAGTCCCATAGTATTGATTGACTTCATTGACACGTTTTCAAATGAATGTTTGGAACGAAATAGCAGAAAGAGGAATACAAGCTCAATTTGGAAAAGAGCTGAAATGTTCAGGCACATTCAACTTTTAACTGCTATTTTTAATAGCATTCAAAAGGGCCTCCCAATCATTCTTACTATTTTTTTATTGAGTTTAGTTGAAGCTTTTTCATTGACAACACTTGCTGGAAGCTACAAATTTGACGTGTTCGTATTTGCCAAGATTATATTGTTTATTGACTGTTTCATTGGTATTCTGATATTGCTGGGACAAATGGCACAAATAAATCACAGGACAAAAACGTTGCTAAGGAATATGCAATGGAAACAGTACTCACCAAATGTACCAGTTAGAGAGAGAAAATGGGAACGAAAATTTTACCAATCCTGCTCGGCTCTTAAGGTCAAAATTAGCTCATCAAATTTTGTGGATGAACTTACTCCACTAAATATTTTGGATTTTTCAATTAACACGGCTGCGAACCTTTTACTTGTGCAAAATAGCGACTAAGCAGGATTAACTAAACAAAAGCATGGATCGAGTTTTTAAAATGGACACTAGTTTTTATACCAATTATTCCAATCATTTTAGATTTTTTTGTTAATTTACGTATTTTTTTTTACTCATGAACACAATGAACTGTCATTGTCACTGGTTTAAAATTATGTCTAACTAATCATGTATAAAATATAAATTATGTAACTAATTAGAATGTTATTTAGTTTTTGCTCGACTTATTATTTTTGTAAACATGCAACCATTTATGTACTGATTCTGTTTCTGTATAAATGACCATTATAAATGATCTTAAATCTTTTTATTTCCATATTCACTAATTTGGTTGCATTATAAACAGTATACAATGCAAATAATCTAGTTTGGAAAAAAGAATTGTGGTTTTTTAACATTTTTTTAAGTAGAAAAGCGATTGACAACATAACATAACCCCAACTTTGTGAGATATAACTTGTGAGTAAAACGTAACAAAACATATATTTCGCACTTATCTACTAATGACTAGTATCCATATAAGCTAACTTACATAACAAACAAAAGCATTAGCACCTCTTTCCAAATGCTGAATAATTTAGGCTGGTTAAAAAAGATTTTTGAACTGTATAATTGCTCATACCTTATACATAATTTAATTTTTATCTTGATGGATTGTGAGCTGGTCTACTATAAAAATACGACGTAATCTTATATTCTCGGTCAATTTTGCTAAAACGTGTCAAAATTATTTAATGCTTGGTCTCGCTTTGGCTAGCATTCAATAATTATTTAAAATGATTTCCTATCAACACCATATTATAGAAACGAGGATGTTAAGTTGAGCTTTTGAACTTTTGAACATAGCTTTCAGATGTACATGTAAATTGTCGGTAACCCACCCATAAAATGTTCCTTAGATATTGTCCTTCGTCTCTAAAAATGAATGGAGTGCATTGACGAATTTTGAAAAAAGTTATACGAAATTGAAATCAAAATTCAAATTTCATAAAAATACACTAGTTTTAAATGCAAAATCGACGCTATGGTGATTCAAACTTCTCCATGCAACCAATTTTGGAAGATATTTTTGATCAGACAAAATGGAGATTCTTATTGTGGTACCGGCTAGCCCCAACTCATTAAACAGTTAGGATCTTTACCCTGTTAGTAGATTTTGCTAGAACGGGCCAAAAAATTAATTATTTAAAGCTTCGCCTCGCTTTGTTCAGCGCTCAAGAATTATTCGAAATGGTGTTCCGATTAATGCTATATTTTAGGACCAAGCATAATAAGTGTGCATATTAAATCTGTTTCCATCGATTAGGAATAAAAAGTTGGATTGTTTATGTTTTTATTTCGCTATTATGTTTGTTATCAGTTTAAAATTATCACATACACATGGCAAGTTAAATTCATCACGCGTTATGACGACTAATGCTTTCAGTTATTTTTTACACAGTGAGAAGAGACGGGAGATGAAATTAAATGGTAAAAAATGTGAATTTTACTTGATTTAATTGTTGAAGCTGCATTTAGAGAAGATTTTAAAATTTGTTCTTACATGTTGTTGTGTTTGTTATTTTGACGAGAACTAATTTTAGTTAAATAAATAATCAGTAACGTGTAAAGTGTGATACAACAGAGTTTTTCGGTGGTGGCATTTTCATTCTTTTAAATACTTAGAACGATGACAAAGCAAAGGCCTACAATTATATTAAACTATATTTGTATTCTGAATGCAAAAACAATATGTTCTTAAAAGTGTTCTGCTTGTTTAGCATTATGTTGATTTTCATTAAAAGAAGTAAATCATGTCGAATGAATTATACTAGTTTAGTTTTAAATTTTCAACGGTTAAAAAAATACTTAACAACTTTATTCTTCCTTAGTTTTATTTTTGATGCTCGTTTTTACACAGCTTTTTAATGAGCTTTACCTTCGGTAACGTCGGAGCTGGAATGATGCTTAGTTAATTCTAAAAAACCAAAGCTCCTTATTAAACTAATAGACAGAATTCGGGATCACCAAAGTCAACACAGTAGCACTCATTTTTGGGAAAATTATTTAATTTTAGGGGATTCAAGTTCACCAACTTTGTATTTTGGGACCTGTGGACAGTATGCTTTTCATTTTGATCTATTTTATTACTATTCCTTACTACAGATTCAACAAAAAAAATTAATTAACTCATTTAATTGTTAAAAATGTTATTTTTAAGGAATATTTTTCTATAATAATGCGGAATAGAAGCCGAAGAAACCTAATCCGTAAAATTCCATGTTAACGTTTAACAAAGTCGTTGCTGTGATTTGTCAAGTTGTTCATTCGTTCGTGTAGCCTCTTTTGTGGGACTTCAAATCAAAGCATGACTAATGCTAAATTGTATTACTTTATTCTATCGTCTTTCCTCAAATAACTCTGTTTATTTTTTGCTTTAAGAATTGTATGCATTCGAGATGAATCTTCTCTGTTTAAAACGAGTGCTTTTTTGCAGGAAATTAGACCCTTTTCGGCTTCCTTCTTGTGAGATCGAAAATTGTCTTTTGTAACCCGGGATCATTTTGGAGGTATATAAGCATTTTTGTAATAATTTGGCACTCAAATTTGAAAGCCTGTTTCAACTTCGTATTTGAATTCAATTAATGCATTATAAAAAGGCTAAGAAACGATTGGATAGGGCTCGTGTGCCATTTTTCGAGAAACATCCGATCTATTGGCGGGCTTTCCTGACATATATATTAAAAACTGAGAATGTAATTTTACTAGATGGGTCGAAATCTTGAATTTTTTTTCCATAATTAGCAGGCTGGTTTCCTTGTAATAACAGTAGTTGATTAAATAAACTAGTTGATTGTTCAAACGCTGGTGCAAGCAATCGATTGGATTGATCGGGATTACATTATATTAAGTGCAAACCGTGAAGCGAATTTTTATATGGTTTCAAATTTAATGAAATTCCTCTGATTTACGGTTTCTCTTGTTACTGGTCTACCTGTGATGGAAGTTGGTATTTGTTGCATATTTTTAACACCGGTTAGGTTTGTTTACCCAAAAGTAATGAAATCCAGAAACCAAATTTCGTTGCGAATCCTAATGGAGACTAGATTTTTGGAAAATTGAAGCACCAATACTATTTAAAGCAATAAACTATTCGGTCAATTGAATATTAAAAATTGTCGTTGACTAGGGACATCAAATTTTCCGACTTGGCAACATAAAATTTGGGTCACAGTAATAACATGCAAGACATTTTTTTTCTTAATATACCTAATATTGCTGATCGAATCTGATCACCTGATACCCTTTTCACAAAATAATCCAAGACACTTACAATTCATAAGAGCTCAGTTAAAAAGTAGATAAACTTATTAAAAAATGGATTGAATTTGTGATTAATCCGAATGGTTTTCTTTGAAGGGTTAAGTCTCTAATTAACAATAATCGTGTGCCAACCTTTTAATTGTTGGGGATTCTGGTTCACCCAATTTGAACATTGAAAGCTATGGGGACTAATTGTACCTTAATTGTTTATCAATTCATCTTTTTTATTAAAATCGCTTACTTTAATCCATTATTTCGTCTTTATTAACATGTACTTAAGAATATCGAGCTAAAAAAAACTAATTTGTAATTAATATTTGGTTATAAACAGGATAGGTCAAGGTTTTGCAAGGTTATTGTTATGGACTCCTTTATATGTTTTAAGAGTAAGGATATGCCTGAGAAATACACGAAAAAATAATGCAATCCCTGAAACCATTTTTCGACACCGTTGAAAAATCAGGCCACAAATCTTAACTTCAATAGTTAAAAAAGTTATCCACGATAACATTAAAC
>JAQIWN010002727.1:0-14925 GCA_034699025.1 Entomobrya cf. arborea Gr-Col-00668 | reverse complement strand
AATTAAGATGACTTTCTTTTCAAAAGGTGAAAGTAACAACGGAAAAGGATTTCCTCAAGTCTTCACTTGCCGCTCATAATGACTACCGCAAGAAGCATCATGTTCCCCCACTTGTTTTGAGTGATGATGTAAGTTGTTTAGTTAGTGAATTAATTCTAAATATAACATACAGTTAGGTAAACGAAAGGGGAAGTTAACATATATTGTATTTTGTACATTTAAAAAAAAGTTGTGCAAAGTGGCGCAGGCATGGGCTAATAAGATAGCTGACAACGATAAAATGGAGCACAGTGAAAATGGATATGGTAGGTTCATTCATCACTAGAATGTCATGTTATATGACAATGTGAGAACGCCTATTTCATGAAAGCGATGTAATGAAAATGCTTTAAATTTTAATTACAGGTGAGAATGTTCATTGGAGCAGTGGCACTGTTACAGACGGGAAATCGCCAGTGGAGCACTGGTACTCTGAAGTAAAAGATTACAAGTTTGAAGGTGATCTTGATTATCAACGCGGAACTGGTAAGATTGGCCAATCTGAAAAAAAAACATTTAAATATGAAATTCTCATGCAAAGAAATATGAAGACAAATTCCGTCCTTTTATGTAAAACAGGCCATTTTACCCAAGTCGTATGGAAAGATACCAAAGAGCTGGGTATTGCAAAGGCAACTGGTAAGAAGGGAGGTACCTATGTTGTAGCAAACTACAACCCAAGTGGAAACTTCATAGGAAAGTTTTCAGAGAACGTCCTCAAGCCTTAAGCAAGCACAAAACCGAAAACCATATAACAATGCAAGGCGGACAACGACCTGCTGGGTTTTGACTATTTCAAGAGATTTTTATTTTTATCTGTGTTATTTCAGCTTGTCAAATTTCAATTATATTTATGAATCCAGACTCCAGAGTTTATTTTATTTCATGCAAGATGTATGTACATTCCAAGATATTGCTTCGCTGCAAGCAGCTTTAATGTTTGATTAAACTTTTCATGCATTTATCAATAATTTCAAAAGCAATTTTTTGGGACTAAAAAATATTTCAAGAATCATTTTACACGTAATGTTGATAAGTTAAAGAATCTTAACGAATTTGTGAAAATACTGGATTATGCAATGTAAGTAGAAGTAGTATAATGGGGAGAATTGAGACATCACTACTTTCATGCTATTATTTTACGAGTATGTAGCATTCAGTTTTCAGTAACTTGCGAAACGTTCTGGTTCATTATTTAGCAGATCATCATCACTATCATCAGCATACGTCATAATTAATATTAAAACAATCATTTAGTACACCCTGTACAGCACTTTGAATTTAAAAAAGCATTTAGGTTGATAAACCTTTTACTGTAGAAACGATTAGATGCATATAACATCACTATCAAATACATTGATTTGTTACCTAACAAAAACAAAGGAAATTTTTAGCGTTTACTTTAAAGTTCGAAAAGGATATATGTAAGTAAACCTTTTTACCATTAAAATGAGCTCTTCAACTAGGAATATTTTTCATTACCAATCGCATCTATTTGTGAGGAATAATGTCAGATGATTACTCAGATGTCTTAGTCCGTATGTAATTACAATTAATAAGATCCACGAAGTTTCGTACAACTATACAACAAATTAACATATAATCATTTTTTAACTTGGGTCTTTAGCCTTTACTGAAGACTACAATACACTGTTGGCTTTTGCTGGCGTAATGCTCGGTGCTATTATAATGACGTTACCACTCTTGATCTTCTACGATAAAGGGAAACGAGGTCTTTATCTTGTGGTAGTGGTGTGAACTCACCTTAATTCAAGATATGCCAAAATTATAATTAAACAAATAAGTAATCGAAAGGTCGTATATTTCCCGACTACTTGCAGGTGAGCGACAAGTGACTCCAGTTGAGGAAGTCGTGGTGGAATATGAGCAAGTTGACATTGCAGACAGGGAACAACAAACGGAAGGAAGAAGGCCGGAATGGTTAGAACTGTTGAATCCAAATCCAACTGATGACGAGTCGCAAGTGGAGCACCCTGAAATGCGAGACAAAGGAACAAGCTCTTCAAAGCCTGCTGTAGTCGACAGGGTACTTTACAAACGACCAGCAGGTCGAGAATCATATTTATCACTGGAAACCATACTACCTGCTGAAACAGAAATGTTTACTCAAACCTCCCAAAGTTACTATGGACCAGCTGCACCAGATGCAGATTCTGAAGCTAGACCGTCGCCGACATATCCGGTCCTTTCCGGAAAGGGTGCCTCCGATAAAGCAGCGAAATGTAAAAGAAATTCAAAAAAGGATCCCAATGATCTAAGGGCTGGATCGGATCCTGAAACTCACGGGAGTTACAGGCGGAAATCCGTGGATCCTCCAAACCACTCTAATAAAAGGCGAAAATCATCAGACTCTGATTCTCTCTCTAACAACAGGCGAAAATCATCGGATAAACATGACAAGACATCATCAAATCGCCCCAAGACTAGACGCCCGATGAACGAAACGCAGGAAGATAATCATTCACAACCACCTCTAACAAAGAACACTAAACCCTATTTTCCGTTTGGCTTTGGACGAAAGTCAAACGCAAAGTTAGCACCTGTAGAACCTTATCCACCACGAAGTCCTATTGTGCCCCCACTTCTCCCAGTAGGTAAATGTCAAGATCAACAGTGGCAAGCTCTCGACAATACTCAAGTAGATCAACAAAGATGTGAATTGAACAGTCAGGGTTTTGAAACTATGTTGACAAATTATTGTGGGGTTTCTGGAGGATTCGAAGCCCCAGCTCCAGTAATCACATCTATAGCTTATCCGATGGTACAGGTCATTCCGGGTCATGTTTGTCAGAGCTGCACAGCAACATGTACTGTTGACGATATATCTGCGCCAGTTAGGTGTCCAACAAAGGGAAAAAGTTGGTGGAGATTAATCTGGTAGTTTCATTTAATTGGGGTTTTTCATGGAAAAATATGTAATTATTTCTTTACTTCATAATAATATTCTTGATATACATATTATCGTACTGATTTTCACAATTATTAAAGGGTTGTGCTGGTTGTGCTTTGCAAACTAGATATCGATCGTTAATTAATAAAAGTAGATCTGGTAAAGCGAGTTCTTGATTGAGCGTATCTAGCGTATCATTTGCACACATCGACATCCTTTTGCATTTATTGTTATGTTATTTAGTGTCAGGGCTAGGATGCATAGACCCTGGTACTGGTACTTGAACACCATACCATATTGAATGATGGGTTTTTTTTGCCACAACGTACCTTTTTACTGTAGAAACAATGAAATGAATGTGATTAATTAACATTTAATAATATTAGTAGGCAGGAGACACCGCGTCCGAGCGTACAAGTGAAGATATTGTATTAAAATATAGCCCCTACCTGACTACTACAATAATGATTGATCACGTTTTTTCCTTTACCTTTATCGCGCATAATGCACAGTATGCGAAAATTCCCTATAACTCTAAATCAGTAATTTAAATAGAATAATCCCACGAATACTCATTAATCCTTTCTGATCAATAATGGCAGTTACGTCAAAATGTAAGCACGCACACAAACAAACAATAAAAGACAATTATTGACTGAAATATTAAAGGGGCAACGTGAAACTTAAATTTAATTTTGTCGAAATATTGTTTTATTTAGCATTTGTAGAGAATGCCACTCCAATCATTGCAATAATCGGTGCCATTTTTCTCGCCATCCCAAGTGTACTATTACTTCAACAACTTTGGAATTGGTACAAGAAGAGACGAGGTCAAATTTTTGTGGTGTGAACTCACCTTTATCCAAATTAAATATTACATCTCACGACATGAATCACTTTTAATTTTACTTAAAATCAAGTTGCCAACGATTGCGTTTTCTTTATAGAATCAAAACGAAAACCAGAATTGGCAAACAAGGAAAACGAAGCGGATATGGAATACGAAGTTATTGAGGCAGCAGAAAGGTACATACAAACTGATCCTTGTACAAACTTGTCCGATCTTTATCTAGCAGTATCACGGGATATTTTCGGAGACTCCGTTGAGTCCTTCTCAGAAAAGCCTATCTTCATTGCCAAATCAGTGTCAGATTCGGCAATCCTGGATGCCCCCCCGATCGCTAATTTCTTCTACAAAAAATCACTCAAAAATTTTTCGACTGTATCGAGACTCGAACAAATTCCAGATGTGAATGTTTCTACACAAACTTTTGAGTCAGATGAACAACTACAAAGGAGTGCATGGCTACCATTAGAATTCACAGGGGCACAAGATGATACCCAAGCGAATCGGGCTGCCAGATATCAACCTCCTGTTTCTAGCAATAACATAATTTGCCCAAGAAGGCCGTCCCGTGATAGGATCGGAAGAGTGGATCCATGTGTCTGCCAGGAAAATAAGCAGAAAGGTGGTAACAGTACTCACAGTGTATGCACGATTGTCTAAGAATTAAGTACACGATAGAAAACGTAACTAATTGTTCCAAAGTTAATTCCGGTTTTGTATTCAACGAGATAAAAACAACATATATTTCCTTAAATTTTCATTAAAAATAACAGTATCGGTAAAATAATTGTTTAACTAACAAAGTAGCAAGGTTATTCATTATACTTGTGCTTAGATTTTTTCGACTTTTTACGCACTGGCTCGGAACCCTCTACTAAAATTGTTGCGTTTAAATCCTCCGTTGGCTCTTCTGATTCTTCACGTTTGCGCTTTTTCGATTTCTTTTTGATACCAAAACTGTTATCTGCTTCATTGATATTATTGTGGTTGTGATGCACCAAATCTGAATATCCATTTGAATATGAGAAGGTCCCGGATACACCATCAGTTTCATTGCTTTCTGATTCGCGATGCTTATCCTTCTTCTTTTTCTTTTTACGACTGACTAATTGTGTTAGATCATCACTTTCGACTTCAACTTTACTTTCAGTGGCAGTTGTCAAATAGTTAGGAGTAAATCCGTTTGGGTAAGCAGTTTCAGGTTCTAAAGACTTCTTTCTTTTCTTTTTCGTCGGGGCGGCTTCCATTTCCTCAAGAATTTTTGTAAAATCTGATCCATAAACTGGATGACGTTCCTTGATTCCATCAGGTAGTTTTCTTGCTTTTTCAGTTGGGATTTTGATTTCAGGAAGTTGAAGTTCTTTCACCCTCTCCCGTATCACAATATTTCCTTGAACAGGCACTGTAACTGAAAGCACCAGCACATTACTAAAAATTACTAAAAATACGGTAATCGAATATTTAGTGTAATGTTTTTTTAAGCCTTTTACTTTACCTAATTTAAATTGGTTGGCACCCGGTAATACGATCATAGCCCCATCTTTAAATTCATCGTTTACAACAGTTGTTGCTTCATATTGTCTTTTTACTAATGAGGTTAGTACTTCAGCGTCATCTTCATCATCTCCCGAATCCAAAACACAGATTTTCCCTTCCAACGATATTTTTTTCTCGGAAAGCACATCAGACAGTTTTAGCTAAAAGAAATGAGAAAATAGCTACATTACAGTTAACCACGTAACTTTTAGAGATGCATTCAAATTCAAACCTACTCACTCCGAAACCAAAAAAAAATATTGATCTATTTTAATTTCATACTTACATCTTTCGGGCACCTCAATATCCACAATCCACCATTTTTACTGGATGCAGTTTCCTGTATTTTCTCCACAGTCAATCTTTCATCATCACTTTCTGGATCTGGTATAATCCTTTTCATATTTGCAATGATGTGCTCCGGAATCTTTTGAAAAAGATACAACAGCATAATATAAATATAAGAAATCTCCCATTGGATTACATAATATAATGTGCAAGCACGAAGCTCTAAAAGTATTTTTACCTCAGACACATCCATTTCCCGAACATGAAATCCATTATGCTTTGATTTTGATGATGTCATTTTGTTCGCCTTGTTTTACACCGGCGTAACTAACTAAACTAAATAGAATACTAACACTACTAATCTAAACTACACTAACTTAACATTTAACTATAGGCGATTCTCACGATAACTCTCCTGACCAGTTTACTGCAAGAAGTGGTTTTAAAAACTCTTTTCGAAGCGACGGCGTGGCGTTGGACATGGAGTAGTAAGCAGTTGCAGTTGTCAAGTAAATCTTCAATCATCTGCTTTTAGGTTTGCGTTCTGTTTGTGTCTGACTGACTGACTGCCTGCTCACATGCGATTCATGTGCCGATGTGCCTTCTCTATTTTGGTTTCAGTTCATGTGAGTGTTTTAAGAATTTCGCGCATCAACCCAACTTGTATCTTCTCCCGATATCCAACACGGTCGCTCTCCTTTTTTGGGGCAATAATGGGACAAAACGAAGGTAGTTTAGCAGCCGAAGCAGAACCAGCAGGTTCACCAGCAAAGGTATGTTGTTTTCTTATAAGGTCATGAAAACATCAGAAGAACAGGTATAAAATGTATGTAAAAATCATACATACACCCAAGAAGTATTTAACAATATCATATGGAGTAGGGAATGTTCACATTAATTTTTTCTATTTTAATATTTTTTCGTTCAATCGTTAATTTTTGTAGCTGCAATTAAGAGTACAAAATTAATTGGTGCGGGGTTAGCAAATTTTTGGAACATGTTCTATGGCTGACCCCAGAAAGAAGAACTTTTGGGTGTATTCCTTTTCGATACACATAATACCAAAAGCAGATATGCATTAAAGTTTGTTTGTGAGATACATAGCAAATATCCAGCAAGAGATCAAGTGTTGTAGTTAAACAAGCAGATAAACTTGGTCTTTAGGTCGTTCCGTGATGTTGATCATATGGACATACTTGTTAACAGAACACGAAGAGTGCCACTAAACAACAGACAAGCATAAATGATTCATTTAACTATTGACTAAGTTTCTACAATTGTATTACCTTTTAATCATAATTTCTCATTGAAGCTACTGACTGAGAAAGATACAGACAGGCACGCACATATAGACAGCGAGAGTCACCAAACCACAAAAAAGGTAGAATAGAAATAGACGATTTATTTAAATGCATTCCGTGTACTATTCTGTGATAGATAAATAGGAATCATTGGAATAGTACTGACTTGATTTATAATCAGGAGAGAACCATAACCATCATTGGAGAATCCTTGTTTAGTTTTAAAGCAAGTATTAAATGTGCAGTGGAGTCTTATAGTAAACGTGTGATGTTGTTTTAGGGCAGTGCCCGCTTTGATATAGATTGTTATAATATTTGCATTTAGTGAGAGAAAGATAGCTTCTCTTGTGAAGAACTGTGATCAGTTTCAGAAAGGAAATCTAATTAGATCAGATTATCTAAGTAGAAAGTCATTTGAAGCTGCAAGAGATAATTATTTGGAAGAATTTTTGTGTGAAAAATATTTTGAAATATTTTTTTAAAAGAAGAGCAAAATGAGCGAGTATTGGCTAATTTCGATTCCTGGAGATAAGACACCTGCTCAGGCGTATGAGGTGTTGAACAATGCAACAAGTAAACAGAATAGTTTATCGCAGAATTGCAAGTTTCCTATTCCAGACTTGAAGGTAAAATAAAAATAAAATCATTCATTTTGAAAATTTAAGGGAGTGGCTGCTGCTGCAGAATAGTTGTTCATGTATTTTTGATTATTTTAAAGGTTGGTACTCTGGACCAGCTTGTGGGGCTTTCGGATGACCTTGGAAAACTTGATACTTACGTTGAAACTGTTACCAGAAAGATAGCAAACTATCTGAAGGAGGTTCTGGAGGATCAACGGGACAAACTGGCAGAAAACTTACTGGCCAACAACAGTATGTCATCTTTATTTAAATTTTTATTTACATAATATTATGATATTTATTTATGTGCTGGATTTGTTGTGCAATTTTAGTGGAGCTCACTGCGTACGTTAATAAATTTACGTGGGACGCTGCAAAATATCCGTTGAAGCTGTCTCTGAGGAATTTGTCAGAAATTATGGGCAAGCAGATTGGGCATATTGAAGCAGATCTGAAAACAAAATCAAGCACATACAATAATCTCAAGGGATCGCTCCAGAATTTGGAAAAGAAACAAACGTATGTTATTCAGTATGAAAATTTATTTCCACAATGATTGTATTATATTCATGTGTTTAATTGATTTTTTGCTCGTTTTCAGTGGGAGTTTAATTTCCAGAAACCTGGCAGATATTGTAAAGAAAGAGCACTTTGTGCTGGACTCCGAGTACCTGGTCACGTTGGTCGTGGTTGTTCCAAAGTATGTAGTGATAAATATGTTTATTTTTAACCGTGTTTATCTCAAAATATGTGTAATAATTTATTCGTTTTATTTATCTCTTAGAATGAATTTTCACGATTGGGAAATGAAGTACGAAAAGTTAACAGACATGGTTGTACCAAGGTCCAGCAAGCTCATTTTCCAGGATCAGGAACATGGTCTTTTTACGGTTACCTTGTTTCGTAAGGTGGTTGAAGATTTCAAATATCACTGCAGAGAACACAAGTAAATTCATAATTATTTAGAGTTAATAATATTAAAGAAAACTAAAAATATATGTTTGTAATAAATCTTTGGTTGGATTCAATTTGTTTATCAGGTTCGTGGTTCGAGATTTTACCTACAATGAGGAGGAGCTCGCACTCGGGAAAACTGAAATTACAAAACTCGCCACAGACAAGAAGAAAATGTTTGGGCCATTGGTGCGTTGGTTGAAGATCAACTTTAGTGAAAGCTTCACCGCCTGGATTCATGTGAAGGCCCTCCGTGTGTTCGTTGAGTCCGTGCTGAGGTGAACTGTTTTCCAGACAAAGAAGTAATTAAATAGCTCTAAGTATTTTGATAATTTATTAAACATAAAGTTATTTCTACCTTAGATATGGTCTACCCGTGAACTTCCAAGCCGTGCTCATGCACCCCACCAAGAAATCCATGAAACGTTTGCGAGAAGTGCTCGAAAATTTGTACTCCCATTTAGATTCCAGTTCGGGATCAGGTTCCAAATACCAAGAGGTGAGTTCTAAAATGAAGTTTTAATTCTACCAAGTTTTTGAAATGTTCAGTATGATTTTGGGGCATTTTGAGAGTAATCTGATTGAATCGTTTGTACACTCTTTTAGCCAATTGATATGCCAGGACTGGTATTTGGTCAAGCAGAATACTATCCGTATGTATATTACAAGGTAGATATCGATATGGTAGAGGCTGCGAAATCACTTTAAACTAGAAGTTTGTACTTATTGTTTCGTCGTTTACGTCATGTACAATAAGAGAAAAAAAATATAAATGATTATTTTATTAATTACCAAAAAAAAAATGGCAATATGTTCATGTAAAAGTCTTTGTTTTCTGTTCCAAGTTATAAACAATCTTAATAATGCGTAATGGGATGTTTGAATGAGCAAGTTAAAAATATCTATCATGCATAGTTTTTATGTTGTGGGCCAAGCCGTTTATGTACTTTACTTTACATTCCAATATTTCCAACTTTTATGACTATGTATGATGAACTTTAGTAGCAAGGGAATTTTCGAACGTGTGCCCTCAACAATATTCTAGATGAAGAATTCCGACTATCATTACGTCAATGTTAGTTCTAGTCTCAAGATGATAATGTAATATTTGAAATCAAATTATCCACTTAATTGTGATTCAATTCCCAAAAAAAGGTTCTAACACTGTAAAAATACTATTCTATATGCAAGCTAGGTAAAAAGATATTGTGTAAGTTTAATCTGTGAACAAAACGTGATAGTAAAGCTAAAAAGCGCAGTCTTAGTAGTTTATAATAAACTATAAACTTGTATGCTTACGCATTCTTTTGTATTTCACAAAATTGCTCTGTCAGACAGGCGGGGCCAAAGTCAAGGTCACTCATCAGCTTGGAATCCAAGCCTTGGATAATTTTATGCTGGGGTAACTACTGGCAATTTATACCCTTTGCCAGCAGAGGTCAGAATAGGAATATTTTGACTGGGGAATACGCATACTCTTTCTCTGACCTATGTATATCTCCTTTGGTTTCACTACATGCATAAAGCAGTGCCATTTTAATTGTATGCATCCAAATTCCTGTAAAGTATAACGCTTAGAATGTAAATCAAATTGTAAAAATTACGAAAACCATCATTCGCAATGACCTCCCATAATATCAATGAAGGAGCCGGGGATTTACCAAGGATTCCAATAGGACCTATACAAAGTTACCATCAAGATCGTCTCTCTCAGGTGTCTCATCACGATGACCGAGGAAAGCCTATCGAGGAGTTTTTCAATTTCCATGAGGTCGTTGGCAAAGGTGGATTTTCGAAGGTCAGAAAAGCTGTTCATAAAGTGACAGGAGATGAATATGCTGTTAAGATTCTTGATAAATGCAAAATTCAGGTAGTGCTTTTAATTTTAATGTCATATGTATTATATATTGTAGGATTTATCGTAAAAATTATATTGCACGTTTAAACTTTGTACATATTCATTAGGAGAAAGAATTTCCGCGTGTCATCTTCGAAATTGAAACGTTGGCATCAGTGTCACACCCGTGTATTTGCAAGCTTTACTCTGCTTTTTACACTAGCACAAAAATATTCATGGTCATGGAATACGCAAACACCGACTTATATGAGTACTTGGGTGAGTTGGAATAAGATCATCAGCCAAGGTTCACATCATTCTGTCACAGTCTTCATAATCAATTACAATCAAATTACGTTAATGAATTTAGCCTGAACTGAAGAGTTCTATGAGGCATGACATGTCGTAAATAGGTGTAGGTGTATGTTTATGAGTTTCAAACCAAAAACAAATGTCACTCCCACGCCCACATATTTAATTAATATCAATGTCAGAAAATAATTATTTCGTTATTCCCCTTTATTGTCAGTGCGGCTGAGAAAACCAATGCCTGAGTCGAAAGGACGGAGAATATTCATACAACTTTTATCTGCCATTAGCTACCTCCACTACATGCATATCGTGCATCGGGATATAAAACCTGTAAATATTTCCATATCCAGCAACACTATAAAAATCATGTTGATAGTAACAAAACAAGTTTTGATTCAATTTTTATGACAAGTGTAATGAAACTTGTCTCACAAAATCGGACAAAAGTTTTAGCGTTTTTACGTGATACAATTTTTAACAATAGAATTATTTTTATTTTTCTGAAATGCTTTCTTTCTTGTCCGATGAAAGAGCAGGAAAATATTTTACTTACGGGGAAAATGAGAATAAAGCTATGCGATTTCGGCTTTTCCTCCAAAGTTCCTAGTCGAGGTCATTTGCTTTCTACTTATTGTGGTAATCTTTAAATAATTATATCATACATTTATCATGTTTGTTTTTGCTATTTTTGTTTTACTTGATGAATATATATTTATTTTTGGTTTACAAAAGGTTCCTTAGCTTATGGCGCTCCAGAAGTTGTTTCGGGAAGGCCATATTGTGGAATGAAAGCAGATGTTTGGTCGCTTGGAGTCAACCTCTACGTGATATTGAGTAATAGGCAGCCATTTTGGTCCCGGAATTCGCAAGAAGTTAGAGCTCAAATTCTGGTAACAAGATTTCCAGTTTAGTAAATAATGAGCTTCAAATTGTTCTATGTTCGCTAGCTGCAAATTACACAATAATTTATCCTTGGTTAATTCATAGTGCGGTCGCTTTCAAGTGACTCGCTACTTTACCAAGAGAAGTATGAACTTGATCAAAAGACTGCTCACAGTTATGCCTGAGAAGCGTCCTTCTGTTCAGGATATATGGAAAGATCTGTGGATCAAAGAGGATAGCCAATTTGTAGAGCAGCTAAAGTTGGAATGCGGTCCACTGAGGCCGATTAGTTCCAGGGAAAAGTTGCCAGCTTCATCAGCACCCTCCTTGGTTTGGTTTCATCAACCGGTACATTTGCTAAAGACAGCCATAACTTACAACTCATGAAACTTCAGCTATCAACAAATACTCACACATTCAACCAAGTAGGTATGTTGTGTTATATTGTAATTATATGTAAATTATTTCCAGGTTTGTCGCTCCGAACCAGTTCAGCACGAAGAAAGCAGAAATGGTATCCGCCGGCTTTTGCATTCCACACGGAGAAAAATACTGAAATTCAAAAATCTGTTTGTTTCCCCAAAGGCCTGAAAAGGTCTGCTTATGTGCTCAAAAAAAATGTTTATAAGCGTGGTTGATAGATCTTTTTCGCGAAAAAAATAAAGGGAATAATTTGGGATTCAAAATTACACGTCTCATTATCACACAAACGACATTATTCATTCTGACTATATTGACGCTCAAAAGTATAAAAGCAGTATGCATATTATAAATTAGTATATGGCTGCCACACTCATTATTTTTTCATCGCACTTTCCCCTTTAGCCGTATTCTCCTTTTTAGAGAAAATTATATATTTTTGCGAATACCAATAATCCTTCTCTCGGATGGAATTGCACCATGCATATTAATGCATCGTGAAAACTTGAGCTGCTTAATTATTGACAGTAATGCAGAATGCCCAGAAAAGTACTTGGCACACTTGACTTGGCATAAAATATGGCGGTATTTGGTATTTTGGAAGAAAATGAGAAAAATATATTGTCATGTACTGTGACGTATATCGCGAAACCTTTTCTTATTTTTCCTTTTTATCTCAAAAACTCATTCCTTCCTGCTATCCTTAGCTGTTTATTTAATTTGTGTGTGTGTGAAAAGGAGTTTACTTTTCTCCAAGTATAAAAATACTCTCTGGAGAAAATGACTTTGCTCATTTCATTTTCACTATTTTTTTTTCTCTCTCACATAGCCAAGTCAAATGTGTTTATGTCTCATGTATATTTTTCCATTTTCATTTCGGTCAAGGGGAAAAGTGAAAAGGGGCTGGAATTTTAAAGCGACGCAAATTCCACTTTCACCCTCCCACTAAAAGCGCATTAACAACTTGAAGGGAAAACACTATACACTTTACAGAAACACGTATACTAAGATAACCATGCATGATTGTCGTCGTATGCCCAAGAATTTGTTGATTTTTGCAGAAAATGTGAACATGTAAACTCTGCTAACGTAAAGAGATAAGGAAGATAAAGTGGAAGTAAAGCATATCTAACTCGGAATCCCGGGTCTTAAGTGTGATTTACGTTGGGCACTTTGCGCAAGGGTTCATTATCGAGAATTCGCAACAGTACTTATAGTAAAACATACAGAAATATATAGGAATCCAATGCTAATACAACTTTGAAATGTACATATGTACACGTGCATGAATGGACAAATACAAAAGTAGATGGGTGGATAAGGATAAACATTGAAGAGCTTCTGGGTAGATAACAAAATGGCAAAACAAAAATTGTACATTACGCAACATTGGACAGAGTAATGTTATTCAAGAGACTTGTTTTTCCTCATGAAAATTAAAAAATTTTGCATTTCACAAACAAAGCCATAAGAAAGAACACATGTGGATATTTTAATGAAGCAACAGAGAACAGCACATTTATTGCGTGTCTTGCTGATTCCTGAACTGAATGAGTTTCTCCTTCCATTGTTGCATCCTCCTAATCCAAAAATGTAAACATTTATCTTTGTTCTATTTTTTCCTCTTTCTCTCGTTCTCTCTCTTGTTGCTGGTACACTGAACATATTGTACTTTATGCAGATCACCTCTTTCCTATTTTCTTTCCAACACAAAACGCAGGATCACCTCAAAATCTCTAGCGATTTCCCATTCTTATTTCCACAATATTGTCGTGTCGTTATAAAACAGTTTGCTACAACAATTCAGTTACTACTTTTGAGCCTTAGTATATGGTTATGGTAGGGTTAGGATGGTAGTGGTAGTTTTGTGGCGCTTCTTTGGTGTGATGGCATGGTATGGTAATGGTAAGTACCCAAAATTTCCTTTTTTAAAGGATCACGTTTTTACAACAAAAGAGCTAGAGTAAATTTTGACTTGACTTGTTTCCGTCTATTTTGGTTACTTTACTCAAAACTCCACTGCTGAAGTGGGTGAAAAAAGAGAGAAAGGATCTAGAAGACAGATAGATGGCAAGATACATACATTCATACTGCACATTGTACACATGTAATATATATGTAGGTACAAAAGGAAGAAGGATTGTGTTTTGCAATATTCATGATATTGCAGCTCACCCAGAAAGTCAACCCAACTTTATGTATATTTCTCTATTTTCCTCTTGTCCTGTCTGTCGTCTCTCTGAAAACACTCTGCACTAGACATTTTCTTGGCTCTTGCTGCTAAACTACCACTTTCACCAATGCTTATTGTCGAATAACCAAAGCCACTTCATTCACTTTCCCCTAAAAAATCCTCATTCATACAACATGCTAACTTCTTTCGAGCTTTGTAAAAGGTAAAGTAACATTCTCTTTTTTTCTTGGCTTTATTTACTTTAGTTTTTCTTTTATGAAATGAAAAAAAATGTGAAACTGCATAATGAACCGTGGAAGGCAGCACATGTACAAACCATCGCCATTAACATTATTTGAATGCCTTTCTACTCACTTTTATCTTCTAGTATATACATGAACAATAATAGTAAGTCTCAGAGGAACATATTGTCGATTTTTCATCAATAATATACATTATGGGTATAATTTTAGCAGAGACATAAAATAACAGTAAAGGCTCAGTATATGTATACATTTTGATCTATAAAGTAAATCTCCCGCTGATTCCATTTAAAACAACTAGTTTTTTATTTGGACCCGTACAAAAGGCTTTTCCAAGCAAAAAATTCTCTCTCGTTTCACAAAAAATGGGTTTGGGATTCCTAATTTACTATTCCCTGCAAAGAATTCTTACCTTATATAATGGTATTCCGTTAAGACACAAGAGACTACCAAATACATTTATTTAATTTACTTCACTTGGAGCAATAGCAGCATATTAAGATGACGCATCGCCAAGAAGAGAAAACTGGTTGGGTTTTTTG
>JAQIWN010002726.1:0-14926 GCA_034699025.1 Entomobrya cf. arborea Gr-Col-00668 | reverse complement strand
TTTAAAGTCGTCATCATTATATTCTTTTGGATCATTTCAGCTACGTCCTTATGATCGCTTTTACAGCGGGTTTATTCTAGATGAGATGAGGGAAGAGTCGTCCGTCGGTCTATGAAAAGAATACTTGATTTTTTTTACAGAGAACTGAAGAGGAAATGCGTAGATCTATTTTTGCTCCTTTTTTGTTCAGGAAATTGCGTGGTTGCTGCGTTTTTGTATTGTTGCTTTTGCAGCGATATAGCTTGGTAGACTACATTGTTACCTTTTGTTAGTCGGATTCCTCTTCTCTCTCTCTCTCTCTCTCTCTCTCTCTCTCATCTCCGGTCAATATCATTATTATCCTCTTCCTCCGATGCGCGATGATCAGTATTCTGTACGGCGAAAAGTAAAAAAGCATAATAAAAAGTGATGCGAGAGATATGATGATGATGATGGTAGTAGCGGATTTTTTAGTCGTGTTCCCCATTTTCCATTACACATTATCTACCACCTTTTATTGTGAACTTGACATTAGAATACAATAGGCTTCGTGAACGATGAATATTATTATGGGGAAAATGAAGTAAATTTCGAAATGGTAAGAGTGAAAGAGCAACTGAACTGAACATATTTATGATCTTTATGATTATTATGGCGTTTGTGGTAAAGAACCACAGAAAAAAATGTTAATACAATATGGATGGTTAACTCTGCAAAAAGTTTGTTTTAAAATTTGGCATATTAAGGATAAAGCCACAAATTGAAATATTTACTGAGGCAAATAAATGTAGGGAGAATCTGAAATTTTTTATAATTTTTAGCATGCATAAAAATCTTTCATATTTTAGTCATCAATGGAGGGTTGTCCAAGTACTTGCCAAGTACTAACAGCATCTTCTATTTGTTTAAAATCTTTTAAGCGTAAAATAATAAATATTCGTCGTTTAATATCATAATTACCAATTCAACCGTACTCGAGAAACTACTTTTCAGTTGAGACTCAAGAAATGCAATGCAAAGCTGAATCAAAACAAAAAATACATAGATGAGTAAATTACTGGACTCCATACATACGTCACATTCACTTCGTAACTTTCAAGAAGTCAAAAAATCATTTCTTATCATTTTCAGTCTATTTCTAGTTCGTCACAAATGGCAATGTATGCATTGTTGAAGTGCACCCATACTGAAGCAACTCATACCAGTGATAATTACATACGTTGTTTACAAGAAATAAATTGATAAAAAAAGAATCTTGCCGGTATACAGTGTAACTGGAATATTATATGTCGCATGTATCAGACCGCTTACTGCATCATGGAATAAGATGGTCAATCGACGTACGTAATAACGTAATACATATAACATATAAATATGTATGACAAAATGACACAAGAGTGCAAGCAGCACTGATTGCTTGATTTAATAACCTTGTTATTACGCACGATATATTTATTTAGAGCAGTTAAAACTTCCTATTATCAGATAAAGCATGTTACAAACTAGTCAGTCTCATCTACCCCCGCCACTACACACATTCAACAAATGTACTTCGTTTTGTTCCACCAACCTCCACCAAAAGGTTATGGAGAGCAAGATAAAGCAATTCTAATCTAAACCAATAAACGCAACCAAAGTTCAATATTGCGGTGATGGTGATGGTGTAAAAAATATTACAAAGCCTTTATTATTATGGTCACTTTTCATAAACGCCTTGACTAAACTCATATTATATATGAGTCACCGTCACCACACACACAAGAAACGAACCATATCGCCAATATAAGTTAATGGACTTGTATGTTGTATATCTAAAAATTGTACACAAATTTATTATGAAGTTCACACACTTCTCCCTCTACAAACTTGGTATAGAACGGAAAAAGCTGAAAAACTCTATTTGGTCTGGTCTGACCAATGCGTGTTTAGTTAGGCGTGCTGTCAAACTCAAGTCAAGTCAGTGCAGTCTATATGCAAAAATGTAGATATGGACAATTCTCATGCATTCTCAAACAACCCTAAACACAACAACAGCAGCACACACTCTGTTGATGATGAACAGAGACGAAAGGAAATCAAGGAAAAAGCTTTTCGCTACTATGTACAAGCAGCAAAAGTCATAATAAGCTTGTAGATAGCATGATACTGATTATAAAAATGCATAATATGATATTATGCTTCATTTTAAGTCATTCAATTGAAGCACATTTAAAAAATATATATAGTTAAGTCGATCACTAGTTTAGTTAAAGTTCCCACAGGAAAGGAACTGGCTACTCTTAATGTTATACTTGATACTACTGGCCACTTGAAAAGTTCTCACAGAACACAAAACATAAAAACGTGTATATGAAAAGCAAAAGGACATTTTTTCTGTACTTTTGCAGAAGAAGAGGTGAAGGCGATGATGATGAAGACGAAGACGAGAATGAGCAAAATTTCTGTATTTTGTTGTCAGTAGTCTCACAGTTTTCTCACAGTCGTCAGTAGTTCATTGTCAAACATAAAAAAAGAGTACCCACACCACCGGAATCACTTTCCCCTTCAGTTTGAAAAAAGTGACCATAAAAGTTTACTAACTGTATGTGATTATGATTAGAGGATTTTAAAGTGAAATGTAAGTTGAAAGAGAAGATATACCTTTTGTGTGTCTAGCTTGTAGTGTAGTGCGTGGGTGTATACACTAGTTCTTCCGTTTATTTTTGACTTGTGTAAGTTTTTATGTTTTTTTTTGCAATTTACTTTAATATACACTACATTTATTTGCCACTATCAGCAATAACAAATTAAATGTATTGTTATTTTAGTTGTGAGAGTTAAAAAAATTAATAGTTAGTTCCTTTGTTCTGAGCACACTTTGATTTTGACCTGTTTACAAGATAATAGCTTATTTGAGTGCAATTTTTCAAAAGATAGGTTGAAGCAAAGCTGAACACTTTAGTTTATATTTTGCGCACGTGGATAAATTCAATTTTACTATAATCTTAATTGAGCTATTAATATTTAAATTAAATTATTTATCTGCAGTTGTAGTTGTAAATTGACTATTTATTTTTACATTTATTTCAAAAGTTGCAAAGAGAAAGGGTTAAGAATTTAGGAGCTAAAAAATTGTGTCAATACTCCAATAACCGTATAAATTGGTAAGCAATAATAGAAAATAGTAAAAATTGAAAACTGGAGTATAATTCGTTTGTATTGTTGGATTGCTTCTACTACTTGGCTTGACTTTTTGACAACTTATCTCAAAAAACGATCACCACTCACCACCATCCAGTAGTCAGTTTATAGAAAAAGACCTAAGCAAAGTGAATAAGAAATGAGGTAGTGGCCGATTGGATTTTAATATTTGATCAGTTTTCTTAATTAAATTTTCTTCGGTCACAGTCATAGGTAGTAAAGTGGAATTCAATTTCTTTACTAATATTACAGAAAACAGTAGGGTTGGGTTGCTCATCATGAAATGTTTGACAGTTAGTGGGAGTTTGCTTTTGTTTCAAGCGAATGTCAAATAAATAGGGATTTACTCTAATTTAAGCGTAAGCAACATATGAAAGCAGAAAAAAACATATTGTTAAAAGTATATTTTGCATTTTTTTTACAAACTTCTATCATTTTCCTGTTTTTGTTGTACTACCTTTTGTATTCTTTATTCTAAGCATTGTTATTACAAAGTATCCACCCACCCCAAAAATGCATTCTTGTTACTCCACCTACGCAAATTTCCATATTTTGAAATACAACCAGATTTACTAGTTAGAAATTTCAAATATAGAATTCTCCATTCTTCTTCTTTAGCTCTTTTTGTATAAGAATTGCATCGTATTGTGCAAAAAAAGAAGTAATGTATATTAATGCAAGCAAGATGCACAGTTGTACAAACTACAATGCAATGATGTGAGTGAAAGTGAATCTTGTTCCTTTTCGTGTCCCCCACTCATTTACATCCATATTGTTGGTGTGTGATAGTGATGATGGTGGTTTGTGCAAAATAAATTCATTTGTTTAGTGGATTATTGTAGTGGTGGTGTGTCTCACCTTGCTAAAGACTGCCTACATTGTAAAAAAATTATAATACATCCTACAATCCTACCTGCTGCCTTCCTCCATCCATAAAGCTTCCCCAAAAATAAGACTATTTTTTGTGTAGGTATTCAATATAAAGTGGTGTGTACGTATAAACATTTTATAGATGATATACTGTGCGAAAAATTTGGCACTATATATTTAGGACCCATGTATATAATATATACTTCTATATAAATTGGCTATATATTATAGTACTTCTACTGGACTACCAATATTTTTAGATTGTGTGTGATTGGTTGCCATTTTTAAGGATTACGTGATTTTTTTCTCTATTTTTTTTGTTTCTGGATGCCTCACAATAATTAGCAAAGTAAGAAGATGACCTAAAAGACGGAAATACTCATGAAGTAATCACTGAAAAAGAGCCCATCCCTCTAAAAAGAATCTCTGCTGGAATCTCTGGTGGAATACTATTCCCCAATTAAGTAACATTTGTAGGAAATAAGTTTCCTTGAAATAAAATGGGACAAAATCAAGTGAAAACTGATAAGGAAGCTGCAGAAAGTACGCCAATACTAATGGATGATTGTGCAAAGAAAGAGCCTCCTACGGAGCCCCCTTTTCCTCTTCACAGGGCTGCCTACTTTGGTGACCTGGAGAAAGTTAGGGAACTACTTACTACGGTTATTCAAGGCTCCACGGAGCCTTTGACGAGAAGGCAAGATAATGCGAAAATGACACCACTTCATCATGCTACTCTTGGAGGTAATTTGAGTATAATAAATTAATCACACATTAAACAGTAATTTTTAATTGGGGTATAGAAAAAAATAAGTTTTTCAAGATTTTTAGTGTAATTTAAAGTGCTATACACAATTTTTATTAAAGTATACCAATTTAAAAGAATGTGCAGATCAGTGGTGCACTTTATCCTCGGTAACTGAGATCGTTAACATAATGTAAATTAATTTAAATAGCAAATCCCAAAAGTGCTGACATTTGCACCCTTCTCGTGCAAGCTGACCATGCGGATCTCCTTTGCTCTGGAAAAGAGCCCTTAGTAAACGCGATTGATGCCAAAGGAAAAACACCTTTACATTATGCAGCCGCATCAAAGCAACCAGACTTGGTGGCACTTCTTATCCAGCTTGGAGCTGATCCGAATATTAAGGATCATGATGGTTCAGCTCCCTTGCATATTTGTGCTGAAGGTTTGTTTAAAAAAATCTTTTATACAACTTTATAAAAATTTAAAATTCTTCCTATTACTTCTACTTCTACTGTAGTTGACTTTATGATTTATGTACAAGTGCAAAAGATAAATTGACTTTATGCACTGTTAAAATATTAATATGAGTATTTCTACATTCCTTTCCTTTCTCCATTCTTTATTTTATACAACGCACCGACAGATAGACAAATGTCTTAAGATTACTATAACCAATCCATTTAAGAAACAAATACTTTATTACTCGTGTCAAAGTGTCAATATTTGTTTTTTATCTTGTCGTTTTCCTCTTTGATTGGCTTTTCTATCGTGCCTTCTGGAATTAACTTGATGAATGCTCACAAAAGAATGCACATTCCAATAAATTGTTAATGCATTCATAACAATGCTTGACTTGACTACTGCCACTGCTCATATTATTCGAAATCAGTAATGTGCGTTGAGAAATGTGAACATGGAATTTTTTTGTTGTGTGCATGCATTGCATGTAAAAAGTACAAACTTAATATTTTTTGATTGGATAATGCCACAGGGAATTCTGATGCTGCTATCGAGTGTGCCCGGATTCTGCTCTCCTCTCCAAACATCATCCCTTACGACCCTTGCGGGCCAAATAGAAGCTGCAGAACTGTAATGCATATTGCAGCAAACTATACGGCATCTAAAATGTTGAATTTCCTTTGGAATAAAGGATTTGACCACTCAAAGAAAGACAACAGAGGTCTTACACCTTTAATGCTGGCGGCTAGTGCAAGTAAGCTTAATTGAATATGAATTTATGAGAAATTACGGAAGCAAAAAGAAAAATATGACTTTATAGTTTTGTTGGAGGATTAATGAAAATGAGTTATGGATTTTTGTGATATTGATATGAGAAGTATGGATTGAAATAATGAGATTGTGTTTTTTTCTGTTGTGTAATAATAGGAGACACTGATGAAGCAGTAAAATGTGTGGAAATTTTGCTGAAAGCTTCCACAGTTGAAGAAATCAATGCTAAATCGGATGACAATCAACAAACTGCACTGATGATGGCAGCGTTCCGATCTCATCAAAAAGTAATGCAGGCATTTGTGAAGAATAATAAGACTGACTTGTTTGCAACGGACTCTCAACGAAGGACAGCTTTACATTGGGCGGTGGAAGCTTGTAAGAATTATTATGTTTAGGAAGGAATTCTGCCAGTCTTTAATTTTCTACAAAAAATATTATTCGTTTTTACTGTACTTTTTCTCTCTTTTATTCAGGGTTCCGTACCAATAGCTTAGCTTGTGTCAAGCTTCTTGTGGAATCGGAGCAGTTGAATGACTGGGATAAGAAGCAGTTATATTTGTATGGCACCAAAGATAACAAGGGTGAAGCCCCAATTGACATTGCAATTAGAAATCATTCCATCCGTATTACCGAGTATCTTGTTACCGCCCATCCAACGCCAGATGCATGGTAAAAAAATATTTTGCATGATAATCATTTTTTTTAAATAGTGTCTACATTTCAATTTTTACATGTTAACTTTATTAATTTTTTAAGGTTGAAGGATGACCTTTTGGAGAAAATATACTCAAAACTTCCCGAGGCAATGGTGCCTTTGATGAACCAAAGCTTAAAATACAATCCAGCCAAGTTTCATGAGAGAAATGAGGCAATTGATGTTGAATTCGGGTAAGTATTTGTGTTTCACAGTTTAGAAAAATATATTTTTTTTAAAAATTACTAAAAAAATATAATAAATTGTTTGAATTTTATTTCAGAACAATTACGGGGTACACTGATCCTGTAATGGATGAGCCAAAGCCAGAAACCCAATTCCTTCGACATATTATGAACGCACCGAAAGAAATCCAGCGCACCATGTTCCTTCATCCTCTTGTCCAGTTGTTTCTAGATCTGAAATGGAAAAAAGTTCGATGGCTGACATGGATTGGAATACTCTTTCAGGTATATTAATTTCTCTGTGACTAGTCAAAAATTAAATATTTACTTTACCTGAATTTCAACTAAAATAAGAGTTTGGTTTTCAACAGGGTTTATGGCTTGCAATGTACACATTGATGATCCTAGAAATCTACATTCCAAATTGCCCCAACGAAGGACACAATGAAACATCTCATGTTGTTGATGACAGTGGAAGTGGCGAGAAGAAGAAATCTCTAAAGCTTTTCCTCTCTCTTGGCTTTGCTCGGCGAGATGAGTCAAGTAAGAAAGAAAATACACCAACACCAAACCATTTTTATTTCTATTGTTGCCTCAACTCTGTACAAGATGAAGTCACAATTTTGTATCTTGAGTTGCAGCGCATGCTATCTCCAAAACTGAAAACTATTTTATGAACGATCTATGCCAGTGATTGCAAGTATTGCATTTTTCTTTGTTGAAATGTTAGATTTGGAAGATTGCGATTTCAACCATGGGGCAGCGCAGGGGTTCGCTTTTGTGCTTTACATCCTCTCGTTGATCGTCATTGTGAAGGAAGTGTTCCAAATGAAGAACTCTGTGTATTTTAAGGATATGACTAACTATGCTCAGATATTGGTTCTTTTGATATCCTTTATCAATTCTATTCCTGCATGGCAATCGACCTCAGATGTTTCAAAATTTCATGCTTATTTGGCAGCGGTTAGTAAAATAACTAAAAATATCAATTAAGCAAAATTAAGGGAGATGAGGGATGGAATTAATTTTTCAATTTTGTCTGGCAATTTTGCAGTTTGGAATATTTATTGCGTGGGTGCTGAGTCTCAGAGAAGTTGGGAAGTTCCCCAGGTGTGGGATTTATTCGGCCATTTTGAAAAAGGTGTTTTTTCACTGCTTGAAAATGATGGTGTTTTACTTTCCCCTTTTGGTTGCATTTGCAATGTGCCTAAGGATTCTTGTGCCTGGGGTAAAAAAATACATTTCATTATCAAATTTACTTCACATGTAATTTAAAGTTGGATTTTGAATGGACAATTTTTTGTATTTATTTTTTAGAAAGGACAGTACACCTACTTGTTCTTTGCCATTGTGAAGGTTGTGATTATGATGACAGGTGAGCTTGACTTTGAGGACGCGTTTTATGAGGACGAGGGTCCTTCTTTGGCTGTGAATGCTATTCTGGGACAGTTCATCTTCCTTCTCTTGGTATTCATCACGACAATTGTCCTTCTCAATCTTCTCACTGGTTTGGCTGTAAATGACGTTCAGGTATATTAATAAGTTTGATGATTAACATTAAGACGTTTAGTTTTCCTTTATGCTAGCAATCGATTTCCTAAAATTGATTTTAATTTTTTTACTCGTAAAAACAGAGCCTCATTGAGGAAGCTGAAGTGAACAGATTAAGTAATGAGTTGGAACAAATATACTTACTGGAGTCACTTATCTTGTGGGGACGGCGCAATGTAATTGGAATGGAAAGGTGGACCGATTTGCTTTACAGTTGTAATGTGACGACAGAGAAGTAAGTGGAAAAATATGTTTAGTAGAATTGATTTTTAAAAAAATTGGATTTCTAAGTACAAAAATCTAATGACATTTTTTGCTTGATTCAGATATCCCGACTATTCATGCTTCAGTTCAAGACAACCAAATGTTGAAACAAAGGGTTATCCCCAGGACTTGAAACTGAGGATTCGTCAAAACATGGTACCAGCTGAAGAGGATTAAATGCACAACTGACATTTTTTTAATGCATCGATTATCCACGGACGTGAATACTTAAACTTGTGACTTAAGAAAACCAATTGTATTTTATTAGTCCTTATTTTAAAATATGGCTAGAGATAGGTCTATAGCTTCTATGTATTTATATAGTAATTGCATGTTACTTTTAGTGTATGACCAAAAAGAGGTTATTCCATTTTAATGTATCACTGCATCCTTTCTTGGACAATTATATTTAGGTGTACTAATCGGTGGTTTGGAGAATAGGCTACATGATGAAAAGAGGGTAACTGATGTATTAGTTTTCCTTGTATCGTTTCTATTTTCAATTTTGGGGAACGTAGTCCAAATTTTCAGTAACTAAACCATAGATAATTTTCTGTTTTGTTGGCGTTGCAATAATAATTCTCAATTCATGTCACGTTACATTCTCGGTTCGACATTTGTATGAAGATTGTTTTCTCTTTTATCGTTCCAATTTTAGGATATGTGATCCAAAATTTTAGTGTTGTCTGTGTCATTCTTGCAACAGTATTTCTAATTTCAAACACTCATTTTTTGTTAATGCTAAGCGTTATCGAGAGATCGATAAGCCGTTATTTTCTGCATCGTTCCACTTTTGTGAAACGTAAAGCGAAATGTATTTTTTCCCCGTTGTGTACATTTGTAATCTTTTCTGTATCATTATAATCTACTATATATATGCTGAAAAATTGATATAAATATTTTTTATGATTCTCATTTGTGTTGGTTAAAAAATAAATGTTTAACTGCATTTGATTTATTCAAGTAATCATAGTTCATTTCAGTAAAAGTTTAGTTATTCTGAAACAAACTTTTAAGTAAAATATGGAAAGCAGCTGAATTAGTATATACATGTGTAACTAATATTTCGCATATAAATTAAAGTATGAATCGGATGAATCATTGAATCAAAGATGTCTCGTGGACAAATTTAGCATTCGGTCAATAATAAGATAATCCTAGATATACTTTATTGGATAATTTTATGGAAGCGTCAGAAGTCAATTTAAGCAACAAATACAAGCATTATGAAATCTGTCGGATTTTGCAAATCGGAAGTTACTTTCGCTTAATTCTTGTATTTTACCGTTAAACACTCTACTTAACTAATATCATGCGATGGCATTTTATAAGAGCACAGTCCGATGAAATTAAATTTTTAAATCTGTACAATGCAATGTTACCGAAATGCGAAACTACTAAGTATTTAATTTGCATGGTCATAAAATGTGCAAATTTGGCATTTTTTTTTCTTTTTGTCTTTTGTCAACTGTCCCGTTCTTTTTGCTGCTCGGATCAGCTCATATATTCACAAATCATGCATCATGTTTACCGAAGACTTCGCAAAACGAAGAATGAATAAAACTTTATTTTTACATGCATAATTTTGTTTTAAAAATCTTTCAAATGATCCCTGTCTAAAAACTGCTATGCATAATATATTTACATGTTGCAAAGCACCATACCTGTAACAGCCTTTGCAAAAGAATATGTACATAACATACACACAAAATAAAATCCACTATTTTAAATATTTTTCTTAAAAATTACATAATATTATCTTCGAGAAAGACAAGGATTGAAATCAGTACTTGTACAATTTTCCATTACACAACAAACATCTCAAAATCATCCCCTTCTTAAATCTGCATCACGACAACGCGTCATGCGTGTATGCGTTCATGCTTTATGAAAAAAACGAGCGAAAGATTTTATTCTATCTAGCCTCCGGGCAAACCAACAAAAGTAAATACAGTAAAAAATGATTGCATTGCATATACTCCTACTATTCTATCCACAAGTACAACACCAACAATCCTCCACGCTTATAATCCTTACACCACACCACCAAAATGATTATTTTTTTCCTTTGCAAGAAGATTACTACTTGTTACATGTTACGTGTTACATTCAAAACAAGCATACATTATATTTCAGTGGTAATTTTCAGGTAAACCTGTACTGTATTGTTTTCATTGTTATCTCTGTAAAAACGTTGCGTTGCACCTGATTCAACAACATGCATATAATATCATACCTTAGAGCTCTTAAGAGACTAGACTAGACATAAGCTGTATATTTTTTCGGATCATTTTTCGTCAAGATGACGATGATCAGTAAACAGACTAGAAGATTTGCAGTTTCATCTTAATTCTCAAATGGTCTATGTTACCAGTTACGTGTGCTGCTGAAGCCTTTACCTTTAATAAAAAAAGGAATATAACAGAAAATTTTGTATTATCATCTCATCATCATGATTGTTATTGCAATCAAGTTCATTTTGTAGGTACTCACATTATAAACAGCAAGGCTACATTCAGCAAAGAGAACTGAGTACTAAGCAGTGTGAAATTCACAATAGTCCACAGTCAGTAAAGCTGTTTAGAAGGTGATCTTCCTATTTCATACTTTTTGGTTATTTAGCTTGCGGTATCCCCCAAAAAAGTGTCGTCTTCATTTTTGTCGTGGGAGTTGAAGATCAAATCACGTCATCATTACACCACCATCACTATCCTCCTCATCATCATCGTAGTCATCAACAAAGTGTACTATTATTACTGTATTTTTTTCTGAAGAAAACTAAAACATACGCCTTGTGTCCTGTCTTGTCCTATCGTCTCATCTCATATTGAACAAAAATTCCTTTCATTTTATTCCATGATTGTCGTATTTTTCAACTTGAACAATATACCTGCATAGTTATATCACATCTTTACAGAAGAAGATGATAATGATGAGTTGTAGCCAACATCTTTTTTTCTGAGGTAATATTACTTTTAAGTATATATATTAGAATATAGTGTGGTGGAGTGTGGACTTCTCACTCACTCAGGTCGAGGCCAACTTTATTTTGAAGCTATTTGCACAAAAAGAAATTTGAGTAATGGACTTGTTGCATACATGAATACGTTCAAATCACATCATCATCATCATTGTATCGAAATCATAGCCAAAGCCAAACCAGCAAAAGAAACAACTTCATAAAAAAGTTATTCACAGAAAGGTGATCAAAGTGGTAATAACAAGTGAAGTGGTGACTGTCCGTGTTGTCCACAAAAGGAAAAAAGAATTGGCCAAGGAGCAAATACTACGTGTATTATATTATTAAGATTTTTTGCATGGCTGTATGACTGTTTTGCATATTCATTTTGTGTAAAGTAAAGTGGACCTTTTAATAAATGTAAAGACCAAAAAGGTGTTTGTTGTCGTTTTGCCATTCTCTTTCTACCTGGCTAACAATAGCAAAGAAATAAGCTTGTATACAAATCTTAACTTTTGTCTTGACTCAGCCAGATAGACCAGGCCAGACCACCATTATCTTTGTGACCATTGCAGGAATGTGATGGTTAACAGTAAAGAGTGGCTGCCCCCAAATAGATATTTTATTTTCAGGGATTGGCTCAAAGGTAAGCAATGATGATTACAAATTGCAATTTAATTGTAGTTTTTTACTATTTGTTTATTTAAATTCACTTTTTAAGTGCTCCCTGTGGTCAAGTCAGAAAACCATTGAACAACCTCATTAAAATAAAAATTTTAAATAGAGAAGGATGTAGTTTAGTTTAGTTTTGCTCACTGCAGTTTTCCCAGTTCTCACGGGTTGGTATACAAACCTTCTTCTTTAGGTATAAAAAATTATAGGATAGTATATAATTCTATTGTTGATTGTTTGTGAATGGTGGTGGTGCACATGGTCTTTTCATTTAAAAAGAGAAAAAAAATTAGCAGTAAAAGCGGGTATCACGGTAAAAAAAATATATAAGTATTATGAGTGCTTTATCAGGCGTTTCGTTATGGCTGCAGTAAAAATTGTATTGAGATAACCACACATAAAACGAACGATAATCATCGGCTGTCTGATGTCTGCCTCTACGACTTTTGTTGATTGTATCAAAGTAAAGTCAAGTTTTTATTATTATTTTTGTTATGTGTAATAATAATGTGTATCGTGTGCAGTTTGCAGTAAAGTCTTTGAAAAAATAAACTGATTTTAAAAAAGGGAGAGAAAAAAAATAAAAGTTGAGTTCACGGTGTAATAGCTTTTTTCTCACGTATGATGCTGTGAATGTTGATGTTGTGTGCTATGATGATACGATGATGATTATGATGATATACTTCATTCATCAGTGCTTGTTGAGCATTTGCGTGATTCAGTGGTAATTTTTTTGATGGGGATAATAATAAGAGTGTGTAGTTAAGGTTGTCTTAAAGCTTGTTATAATTTTTTTAAAGAAAAAAAACGAAGGTTTTAACCGGAAAATAGTCAGCAGAGTTTTCATTCATTGTTTTTTTTGAAAACGTATGAAAATTTAAATTTGAGGAGTAATTTTAAAATAAGTTTTAATTAAGTTGAAGTGATATTTCTTGTGAAAATAAAAATTTTGTGCTGTAATAAAATTTAAAAATGGGAAAATAAAGTTGTTAAAACATTTTATTGCTTTTAGTCCTTGTTCGTTTGAGAGGGGTAAAAAAAGTGAGATCATTCAACCAAATAAATTAAATCACCAAAAAATCCAAGGAAGTTGTGACTTGTGACTGTGATTCCGTTTTAAGTGGTTTGCACAAAGCAAACACAGAGCCGGAGCCAAAATGGCAAAAGTTATGGCAGTTTTGGTGCTAATGAGTGCAGTGGTACGTGAAAAGTTGCAATTTTTTTCATACCTTTTTCAAAATAAAAATAATGAAGTTGTTTGAAATTTTATAAAAAATCAATACGGCTTTGTCGGTGAAGTTCTATTGTTTAAAAGTAAATATTCTCATGTGAAATGTATGTGATATATTTTTTATAGTGCATTCAATTGGCTTTGGGAAACATTTACGTTGAAGATGATGTGGATATCATTAGGAAGTCCATAGTCTACGACAAAAATACACCTGACGTGTTCTACTGCCCACAAGAAAAGCCAGAGGGTTAGTGTAGCCATAAAAATATTTTATATCAATAATAACAAGACCCACTCGACTCCATAAAAAATATACAAGGAAATTGGTCTCGTTTGTTCTTCAAAACATTTTAAGTATATTTTGTGGACATCCCCTCCTAATTTTCTTTTTAAATTACCAAATAATTTTTTTTTGCAGGCATGAACAACATGTTGGTAAAGGCCCGACCGCTCTCCAAACTTTGCGAATATAAGGGTGGTGACCTTCCCGAAGGTTACAAAAGTGACTGCTACGGTAATGTGGATGAGACTGTGTACGCCTGCAAAGAAAAACGTAGAATTATGGTAAGCTCAATATAAAAAAAATACTACTAAAAATAATATTTTGATTTCTCTTTCTTCCTTTTCATTTCATAAAAAAATCAAAGTATATTTTTTATCTCATCTCTCTCTCGTAAAACATGAAAAATATTACCATGTTTTTCTTGTCAAAGTTAGTTAGTCAAAAGAAAAACGTTTTAAATATCTAATCTTCTTGGCTTTTGCTTTATTTTTCTCACAATACCTATTTGTACTACAAAATGCACATCCTTATGTCCTTTTTTCATCTCATCTCCTTTAAAAAATCTTTACAAGCTTGTTTAATGTGTACATTCTCACGGGGTAATATCGTTACTCATATTTTTTTGCACACCACCACCCATTTTACTCATTCGTATAATCTCAGAAAATTCAAGAGAACTGTAAAAGATCAGGAACAGACAAGAGTAGTATTTTCAAAGGAGGGGTATGTTCCCAATGCTAAATTATTGTGACTGTACTATGTATCAATAGATACCAAAAATTCATAACATGCAACGTAAGAGCAAGAGAGAGCACATGTCCACCGGTCATTTTCGGCTTCACAAAAATGCAAAATTTTATTGAAAAGATATCAATATAATTTTACATTGAAAATAAGTTATGATAACTAATAGGGAAAAAACAGTGCTGGCCACAAACACAATTTTCTGTTAGTTGCCACATCCATTTTGGATTCGTTTGGCTCAAAAACTTCAGTCAAGATTGGGTGGTTTCCCCTATGGTCTGGTACTTTTATCAATAAAATAACATATAAGGCTTCCACATCGATTTTATGAAT
>JAQIWN010002725.1:0-14928 GCA_034699025.1 Entomobrya cf. arborea Gr-Col-00668 | reverse complement strand
CTTGCCCATCTTGTAAAGTTTCTTTATGTGACAATTACAATAAGTAAAGTGCTCATCTATCTAAAGTTTAAAATAATATACAAGTCTGTCCTTTTACAATATCTGAAATGTAATGTAGCAATAAATAAATTAATTAGTTTATAAAATCTTAAGCGTACGATTGCACTTGTCACAGCCAAATTTTAGCATAGAGAGAAAGTGATTTTTCTTTCACTTTGTTTAATGTTAAGCGTTAAAAGCTGCTTTGTTACCCAAATTATTATTGCAATTTTCCTTGCACAAAATTGACTGTGACAAGAATTTTTGACTTTTTGAGCGAAGTGTCAGTGTTCAATGCAGACTGAGCGATATGCAAATTCTCATGCAATGCTAAAAACAATATGTTTGTAAGGCAACTCATTTTTTCAAGATTTTTTTTATCTTTTCCGATTACTTCATAAGAAAAATGTAAACCTCTCCGTGTAATAATAACAACAGTATTTTCACTCGAACAAAAATAGATTCTCAAGAAAAAACAAATCATCATCACAGCTTTGTGATAAGATAAGACGCAAGTAACTATAAAAAACTGAATTTTTGTAGTGCTAACATGTGTTCTGAAAAACAGCATTTTAACTGCGAGCTTATTTGCCATGTAATGAATGATATATGACATGTGAGGTGGTGCAAACCTTGTTACAGACGCAAAGAACAAGAGCTTATTCTACAATAACAGCAATATACAATACTCAAGTATATCCTTGATTTATATTTATGCAATTATTATTACTGACAATACCATATGCTTTTTATACAGTTCAGAATTTTCAAAATAATTTTCAAACATTCTGTACTACTTATAAGTAATATGGACATTGTGGTATACATGTATAATATGCTGAACAAAATATAAAAAAATATGAAACCCATTTTTAAACTGAATTCAGATTTATGTGCGTTCATAAATACTGTGATGATGTGAACGTGAACATGCGCAAAAGTTAAAAAGTTAGCATCAGTAGTTTATTTTTCCGTTCCTCATATTTAAATTCAAAGTTTTTCCCTGCTACCTAAAATGCAATGTCAAACTTGCAATTATTTTTCCTTAGTAGATTTTGCTTTGCCTGGTCTGGGTCGGTCTGAAAACGGGAGTACTGAAATAAAAATTTGCTACTTGTGTTTTTGCGTATGAACGAAACATTCATTACTTTTTTTGCCCAGCTTGCTTCACAATCGTTTCGGAGAACTGGGTGTTAAATTGCATACAACTGATACAACTCTCAATGATTGTCAGTCAGTGTAGTTCACAATTCATGACACATGCACTTGAAACGTCCATTACAAGTAAGTACTTGTGTAGTAGTAAAGCACGTCATCATACATATACTCTTCTCCATAACTTTGTAGAACCTTTCTTAATCCTGAGAAATAATCTAAAAATTGACTTGACTGTGTTGGATCCAAGAATTTTTGGACGAATTCTGTCGAAACTGATGATGATGTACTTAAAAAATGTGTAAACAAGTAGGGCTTCTAATATTCTTCAAGATTATACCAACATCAAAATCATCACAAAGAAAACAACAATCGACATGTCGAGTGAGAGCAACATTGAACAGACGCCCCCGCCATGCACAAAAAAATATTGCTCTCTTGAGTGTCACATTATTGTATTGTGTGCATTGTGCAAGCGACCCAGATAAAAAATGGTACATACAGTCAACGTGGTGACGGCATTTAACGGGGTGTATTATGGAGGGATACTGTTTTTTAAACATGACAGTCAAATTTCCTTTCCGTAAATTGTAAATTCAATTCACTGATTTATATCAGTTCCAAATTAGAGTTGAGATTTATTTGTTTTCTTCGGCTATACAGCTCTTTTTATTCTTGAACAAGATAATTTATATTTAGATTTACAAAGCATTTCTATAAAATATGTTATTATGATCTGCTAGAAAAGTTAACTCCTTGTGTCTTTGATAATCATGTATCCTAAATGTTTGTGCAACTGATTGTACATAAAGAGAGTAGAGAGTATTCAGAGGGAAAAAATTAAATTTTGGAAAAAAGGAGCCAACCTTGCTAGAAACATAATTGGTAAAGATTATGATTAACAGTAAGAATTGGCCCCACGCACTAATTTTGCTCTTTTATTTATTTCAATTGGCCATAAGGCGAGTTGTCCATACATCAGCTCAGCTCACTTGAATCGATGAACTTCACCTTGCCTTCAATGAATGAGGACAGGACGCCATGCATCATGCATCTGACTGAATCCATATTTGGGGCATTTTAAGAATGTGCAAAGTTGCATCTGCATTTGCATTTGAGATCACTTTCACATGGCCTTGTCTTATTGTATTTTGCATGTAGAATATGGAGGCAGTGGTTGTGTCATTCATAATATTTTTAAAATATGTTTTTTATGATTATAGCGTCGTTTTTGACAAGTACAAATTACTGTTCCTACTGCTATGATTTAAGAAACGCATTCATTGCTCTTGTTTTACAAGTTTGGAAATGAACAGAGACTAAAGCAGATGTCAACATAAGATAATAAGGTGCGGTGTATAATGAATGTTTTTTAGACAGGAACAAGGAAATCAATATTAAAAAGATGGATGATTTGGCAAGAAACTATCCGTACTAATTTGTGATTTTTCTTGTCTAATGATTTGTATCAAATTTTTGCAAGTAGGGTTTGTGATATAATAAGATTTGATGAGAATAAACATGAATAGTTTTATATGATGAATGCATATATCACGTAAGTAGTGAAAGAAAAAAAATGTTTCCTAAATTGATTATCATTTCAATAAAGTAAATATACTAAGCACTTTTTAAATGTGAATATATGTATGTATTTATGTATATTATTCGTTTGTTTTTTATGTTTGTGAACAAAAAACGTGTTTTTATTGTTGTTGCATTAAATCCTTAGCATTAGAAAATACTGTCAATCCATCTTCTTCTTCATCTTCTAAAAATTATCTTTTCATTTGGTTTGAGAGACAGAGATAGACATTCTTATTTAATAGATATTTAAGTTTTTTAAATATTAGATAGTAAAAGTGTTGTTTTTTTCGGATGACTAGATATTTATCCCTAGTTTTCTTCTGCTTCGTCATCCTCATCGTCTTCATCAATTCCCAAACATTTGGGACACACGGGTTGTCCATCCACCGTATAAAAGGATGTTCCAGAGAATGAACATTTACAGTCCTTCAAATTTTCCCCCGTTCATTAGAACAAATTTTTCTCATTTTTTTAAAACTAAAAATATTCAATTGTTGTACTTTTTTGCAAACAAACACATATGCTTGTTAAGTGTTACTACCTCTGGTTATCAATCACAGAGCTTTTCAGGGCATGCAATTATGACAAACAATACGATTGTGTATTTAGATGTTTGTTACATAGACTCTTTCTCATGAAGAGTTATGAACATAAAAGGCTATGCATGGACATTTTCATGTTTAAATACGACTAAATGTTAGAAAATTCAACGAGCAACTACACTGCTAAGATTTGTCATTAGTGTGCAAACAAAAATATTAATTTCACACTCAAGACTCGACTGTTTATATTTTATTGAAGGGCGTGATATATATTTGATGGAACGATGGAAGTTATGTAAGTCAGTGGGGGAAACGGTTATGGTTATTATGTTTGTATGTGTGAAAACGTTCAAGACATTAAAATGTAAAACACATTATCATCATCGCGAAATATGGCGACTTTTTTACGTTAGATTATAATGGATTATTAGACGCAGAGGTATATATTTTATGCGTGTGACGTAATATTATGCTGATCGGATTATACATATTTTTTTTAAAAATATACAGGATAGCATAAAAATAATATATTTCATTTAAGATTATGTACTTACCCGACAAACAAAGCATTCAGGGTGCCACTGTGCATTCAGCGCAGTGATGTAATTGTCAGTGATTGGTTTCGTGCATCCTCCACACTTGGGAGCAAACAAGGACAAATAGTCACTACGACAATAAGGCTTTCCATCCTTCTCATGAAAGCCTTCCTGGCCAAATTGCTTTCCACAATGAGCACAGAAAAAGTGCTCAGGATGCCAGTTTGTGTCAAGAGCCGTTACACATTTCTGAAAAGGGAATTTGAAAACACATATATATTTATCTTTCCAAGTGCAATCAAGCGTTTCCATAAAATAAACTGGGATTAGCCATCAAATTAAAATTGATGGCATGTAAAACGTAAATTTTAAGTTTTAAAAGAACAGTAAAAATGTCCATAAATGTTGGTTGTAGCAATAAAAAGAGGAAATTATTTTGTGGTGTAAGTACATCCAAAATAGGCCCGTTGCAGTATGCACAGCGTGGAGAGTAGAGTTTGTGATAATCATCCTCACAGTACGGCTGTCCTTCCCGCTCGTAAAAGTTTTTCGACCCTAGTTCTTGACGACAATGGGCACAGGTGAAATGCTCCGGGTGCCAAGTTTTCCCAAGTGCGGTTACAACCTATTAACATACAGCAGAAATAAATATTCATTGTCAGCAAAAAAATTCTCGACACGTTTCACACTGTATCGTCAATACAACTATATATTATTTTTTTGTGACTTTGGTTTTCTGTTCAGAAAAACATCCAACCGAAAAAAAATGAATGAAAACTCATCCAACTTCACAAGTTAGTTATCGTGTTTTCTTCTTCGAGATGAGAAGTTCAATTATTTTTGCACTGAGAATTTTTAAATATGTTTTTTCTTTCTTTAAATTTCACCCACCTGTCCTACAATTGGCTTGTGACAAGCGGCACAAACACCCTTCTGCGTGGCACTAACTCCTTGTTTATCCATGCTCGCTTGGAGGTTTCCAAGCATAGAATCCAACTGATGAGCCTTTTTCGGCTGTTGCGTCTGCAAGCTCTCTTGCCGATCTTTGATCTAGAATGAGCACCCAAAATACAAGAAACACTCTGTTAGATCCCAGTTCTTCTTCTGGGTTCCAGTCGACCACCGCTCACACATTTTTGTTAGCCAAGCTTTTAGGCAATTACTAAAGCAAACTTAGACAGAAGGAGAAGTACACTGATGTTCTTACCAAAGCAGCATTAGTGGTAGTAGCACTTAACTGATTTGATTACCAAAATGAGGCAAAATAGCGAAATGACAGCGTGCAAGCATTCTCTGGTTCTGGTCATATAAGATATGGACCATTGTAGCAAAAAATATAGCATATACACAGTAAAAAAAGCTATTATCATCCTACACAATATCAGCATTGTCATGCCATCATCATCTTGATCAACCACACATGCAAGCCGTGCACATTTGCACACTTTCATTTATTATCTCACAGCAAGAATTCAGCAAATAAGCAAACTTGATTATTGATATAAAAGGAAGGGAATAGAAGAAAATTTGATTAGGTTTCTAAAAGCCAGCATTAGTGGAGAAATGCAATCTGTGCTCTCCAGGAGGAAATATGGATGCATGCTCCTCACATTTCGTTAACTTATCATCATCACCATAATTAAACGAGCCACCAAGGGATGTGATGTAAGATATATATTATGATGACTGAACCAATGCAATACTAACCGGAAAATACATATAGCAGACTATTACTGAAATATTTAGATGTGTTATTATACAGGTGGGATTTATATGTTGCATGCCTGAAGAAAGCATCACACAATTATTTTATCTCTGCAAGTCTATTTACATTAGTAACAAAGGGCAGCACAATCACTATACTTTCACCTTGAGTTTCAAAAAAACTTATATAATCATGTGCTACGTTTTCCTATTATTCTTCTGGTATTTGACGTTGATAAGAGAGACCTTTTAGTTTACTTGTTATTGATTCATTACATTAGCAAATCGAAATAATGATTTCATCATGAGAAAACAGAGAAGTAATTTATGCTCAAGGACAACTGAATGTGGTTTGTGTGTGTGTCTAACTTAATAGAAGTGTTTATAATGCTTCCTTCATGGCATTCTTTAAAAAAATAGTAGCAGTGGTAATAAAATGTGAGCCAATAAGGTCAACTAAAAGGACTATCTGGGCGAAAAGCGTGGCAATGTAGGAGAAAGTGAACGAGAATCACGAAAAAAACCACAGACACAAATAGAGACATATACACATAATCATAATAAAGATGATGATATTGTTATTATGCAGATAGCCAACTAATATTGCTCCATTCTCACCGAAGCGAATCCCATTAAACTAGTGTAATAAAAATGTCGTGGAGACAGGGGGCGAGAAGAGGGGAAAAAGCGATGAACAAAACAGAAGAGTTGTTACTGCACTTTTCAACTTGATGATGATCATGATGAAATATAGAGTTCTCCTTTTTGGATGCAAGTACAACTAAACTAACTAGCTTTCTTATAGGTTGAAGGAGGAGTAAACTTGTGATCTATACTTGTATATAAAGTGATTTTGCACACTGTCTTGCAATGTCAGTTGGTGATGTATGGGTTATGTCATGCTTTGTAAACCAGAGTGGTGTGATAGGAAAGAAAGGCGTGTACTGCTAAAATATGATCCTTGTCATCATCACCATCAAACAGATTCAAGACTACAGCTACGTGTAGTACAAATGAAAGGTTCTAAAAAAACTGGCTGACAGGAAGTATCAGGTCTTTTTCAGTGAGATCCTATTTCTCTGATTGTATGAAAGTGTGTTAGGATGTTTGCCTGACTTTCTGAGTGACTCTGTTTTTTTCCTGATAACTACAAAATACATGCTCGATTTTCATGTATTATACAAAGATATATAAAAATAATGAAGTGAATTGGTTGTAGAAAAGGAAAAAGGCAAAGCTGACTTTATCCATGCACCAATATCTGTGGTGGCCTTATTGGCTATCCATTAATATTATTATCCATTTCTCCTGCATCAACGATCTAAAATCACTACCACTCCTTACACAATGCACTAAGCAAGTAACTAGATATCCTTTGATATTCTGTTTTCTCCAATATCCGGTTTTTAGATGAGAGCTCATATACATTATTCATTTTAATCTAACAATACGAGAAAAAGAGAGAAGAAAAGTAAAAACCAAAAGGCAACGTAAAGAGGTGATAAACTAGACTCGAAAAAGTAATGTGCTTCTATTCATCGTCAACAGAAAACAAGGTCAAATCTCTCAAAATAAAAAGACCTCATTTCATGTCCTTTACGATGCCACAACAATAGAATCACAACATAACAAATATGAAGTAGATCAAAGCTAGCTAACAATTTTTTTTTGTATATTGGTAGAGTATAATAAAAAAAGGTGTTAGTAATTTAATCAGACAACACAGTTGGCCTCCAATTATATTAACAGTGAAAGATGATGATACGTCACAGTATTACAAACAAAATAGTATAAATTTTATACTTATTATTTTGCGAATGTCAGTAAGTCGAATACTGCACTCAAGCGGGTGTTAGGTTATTAATAGAAGTTGTTGAATAAAATGATAAATTTTCACTATGTAATAAACCAAACAAGCAGACACTTTGCAAAAACTACTGAATGAAGTTTTAGCACTATGCTTTTACACTAGTTATAAATTCTATGTAATGGAAATGGGTACATGTGTAGACACAGAATTAACAATTATAATTAGTTTTAACTGGGAACAACAAGAAAATGTCAAGAAACTATTTACGCTAATTTATAAATTAAACGAAATGTCACACCCATAAAAATACTCGTAACACAAAAATAATATCCCAGTAAGAACTTGACTCTAGTCGTTTTGATTGATAGCTTGGTATAAACTTCTATTTTAAAGTACAGCTAATTGGCAGCAAACTAATTTATGGAATTTGTGGCTGTTGTACAAATGTCATGTTTTTCGTTTTCTTGATCAGTTTCCAATGCCAATTGTCTTTTAACCAAATTATCGAAGATTTGTAGATACAAAGATTGCTAAAATCCAAATATACTATGTTTCAAAACTGTTCCATTACTTTCACCACCACTCAACTAAATAAACTTTCGATTGATTGTTCGATAATAGTTATAATAATTGGAGAAAATGAAAGATACGGAGTAAACGTGTAAAATGTAAACTAAAATATCTTTAGCAAAACCAGAGTATTTGCTGTGTCAAAACGATGCCAATGATCAGAAGAATTAAGATTCTTGCGTAACGCTACGCTTGTTTCTTTTGAAAAAGAAGGAACACAACCCATCACCCGAATCAAATGCAGACTATATCCTAATCAATAAATGTATTTTCACGCGTTTTTTACTTCCGCAGGATTATAAACTCTCTTGGAAAAAGTACAAAAACAAAATCGACTGTATAGTATCGACTTTCGTCTCATTGCAACACATTTGACTTATCTAAAGATTAATTAGTTGTCACGATGCAATGGGTCACAAATCTCAAGAATGCTTTGTTTCTCTCAACAACAAAAATACAATTTTATTGTACTACTTATTTCCCTAGTCTCTAATTAAGCAAGCAATTAAAGTACATAAAATAATATTTATGCAAACTTTCATTGTTGCTTTCTTTCGTTTTATTTCGCCCTACATATTTATTTTTTATACGAAACTTTTACTAAGAGGAAATATCGAATATTTTTCATAATTTACTACAGATGTGGGTATACGCTATATTTAGGTCTTATAGAGCATATTAAATACTGATAAGTTCACTTGAAGAGGATACGTGATATGCACATATCAACAAGTGGCAGGTGGTCCACAAAATTGAAGTCGAAAAATGTAACGTGCAACTTGTTTCACCAAAAAACGTAATTGTGAAGGGGTGGTATGGTGACAATGACGCTTATAAAATACCTAAGATTTTTTTCTCTAGTTTTTCCCTTTCCACGAAGGTTGTGTTGTGTCTGCAAATTACAGCAAAACCGAAGTACAACAACTTACAAAACTTATATACATATCTAATATCTACCTTCTCTTTAAGTTGGCACTGATCAAAGAAAATTCCACAATCCTAGCTGCTTTCAATCAATTAGAAACTATTTTAGGAGACGTTTAAATAAATAAATAAGATTACTCCTGAGTCTTCAATCAGTTTTAATTTTCTTACAACGAAAACTAGATTCATACGCTTACATTTAAAAAAAAAAAGTTTTTAGTTTTTAGTAGTTAGTTTTTCTTTTGAGTTACAAAAGAAAAACTACTCTTGTTCCGTATTTTTTAGCAAAAGGTAAAAAAAAACAACGGAGGTATTCCACACATAAATATTAATTCTGTGTGTGTTGACAGACATCTCTGATGTCCGTCACTCAAAATTCTAAATGCCGTTTATCATCGGCTGTTGTATAGGGAAGGGAAGTAACAATACCTATAAGTTTGCGGCCGACCACGCAGACGAAAAAGGTAGAAGAGGAAAAGTAGAAAAAGAAGAAGAAAAAAGTTTACAGTAAAGTATTTTTTATGGTAATTTAGAAGTAGTGAAAATAAAAATGATAACTATAATGAATTTCTAATCAAATCAGGCTCTAAGAGGTCGAATGAGTCTGTGCACAGAATGAAGAGTGAGACCAGACTAATGATCACTGCTTAAAATACAGTTTTTCATGCCCACAATACTTCAACCCACACAAACGTACTTGTCTTGTCTATTCCTCTCGTGGTGGCACAAATGTATATATTTTACCAATAGTGAATAGGCTACATGATGGAAGTCATAGGGCACAAACTGCATAATATGAAAACAAAATGCAAAGCTACTTCTTACTGCATTACTTTTTCTTTGCTTTACTTTCTTCATGTATTTCTATTCGTCTTGTAAGAAATCTTGTTCAAGGAAGCTTACTTGCTTTTTGACTACCAAACCAGCACACACAACTTGTCTATGAATCCAATCCACTGCTGCTGAGAAATACTTCTATTTTACTCTCATATTACCATTAAACTTTTATATATACTTACATAATAATTTTTTTCAGTATTTTTTTTACTTCCTCACTTTACTTTTTCATTTCCCTTTTTATAAATTCTATTTCACATTTGAAAATTCATACATGTATACAAAAAAGATATTAATATTATCGTTACTAGCATTACTACATCACAGCATTTGTAATAGTAACCTAAATGTAAACCATCTTCTGAAAATTTGGTCGCGCCGACAATTTTTCAATCTTTTTTTCTTTTAAAAAAATCTCTTTAAACCACCCCAAATCTTAAAAAAGTGTTTGGTTTTTTCATAATACAAACAAATCTCAAGTCACATATAATTTTATTGTCCTGAAATTCTTTTGGACCATTCTTTTATACATATTATGTATATTAAAGCATTAGTATTTCCTGATCATATGCAAAAGAATGCCAATATTCTGATCAAAAACTTTAAAACGATCTAATTGTGATCACATTTTAAAATCCTTAAAATAAACAAGGCCACAGTCATTTTTACGGGCCGAAAAATTGAAATTGTAAAAGATTTGTTTTCATTTCAGCAAAAAAGGGTGAAATATTTATTACGTAGCATGTCAACTAGACTTGATGGCAGTGGAAAGTTTAAAAAGTTAACAAGATTAACATTTTGTTTTTTGAAAACATGCGCATTCAATTCAAAGGATAGCTTTTTTTCTTATTTTATTGGCAATAGAATCCGTGCTAAATTTCCATTAGAATAACCAACTGAACCAAAAAAAAAGACAATGAATGAAAGTATCAACAAAAGCATAACACATTTGCATATTTTAATGGCAGAGTTTTTCTGCTTTACAATTTTCTAAGGCACATTTTTTTCAGATCTCTCATGACTTTGTTCAAGTTGAGTGAAAAATGAGGCGACTTTTGTAAGAAACATGTACAAAACACTTTTATTTTCAAAGTAATCGGGAAAGCAAATCTCTCTTGTAAACAAGTTTTATATATTCCATTCCCTTTAAGCAGCAGCATAAAAATTACAAGAGCCAATACTACACTTTAAGAACACCCCGACTTCCTGCACAATGAGAGCATCTGAGGTTCCATTTCCATTTTTTCAGTCATGGCCATGATTATTATGAATCTTTGCAAAGTTTTTGAATGATGCAAGCAAACTGTTTATGTGACTGAATATTGTTGATAGTAACCGTGGAAGCATGATAAATGATGTAAGCACTACAGACAAGGCTGTCGTTAAGAATTTTGCGTACGATTTTTTTGCCGGTAATGTACTGTTTCTCAGAGAGAAAAAAAACATCAGCCAAAATAAACGTTTTTACTGAAAATTTGAAGGAGGAAGTTACGATATGACGTATATTATGTGTACGTCCTCTTTTTGAGGGCCTTCTCGCATCTCACACCTAAACTGGTCACTGGTTTAGTACACATTCAAGCTAGTCATATTTGATCGCCATGATCACTAAAAAAATGTCCGTCAAAGGACGTAGCGAATGACTTGTTCCTCCCTCGCATACCTACATATATATCCCGTTGAAAATTCAGAGAGTGTGAGGGAGTAAGCGTACAGAATTTTTTTTATAATCTATCCCTTCTAACACCACCGCCAACACCAACACAAATGCAACAGGCTGATCTTTCTCACATCGAAAGCCAACTTTTTGTATTCATACATGATTAGCTTTACCATTTTTACACTTCACATCTCATATCCGCTTTCTCTGATTTTCTTGATATGTGTGGCTAGGTACGTAATACATCGCCTCACATACAATATACAATCTCTCTAATTTAACTTTTTAGAAAAAAAAACTTTAAACAAGCTCCAAACATTCCGTTCGCATTTTAATCTAAGATGCCAAAAGCATGTAGTATTACTGTACCTAAACACATAAACCATATTTAAAGTTTAAAACAGATAAAAATCCATCTTGAATCTCTTTCGCCGAATTCACTCACAACAAAAACAGCAAGCGGTGCTGCTGCCGGTTGGTGGTCTGTATCAGTAAACATACTACATTCACTGCTGAACAAAACGTAATCATCATCATCATTGCAGTCATCAGTTTCGTAAACTTGGAAGCAGAATCTTCAACCCATAACAACCTAATATTATACTTAATTCTTACAGAGAATAACAGCTAGCGTACAATATTATTGAATAGTTTTTCAATGTGTACTTAAAATGTACACATACATTCAAATATATTATGTAATATTGAATATGTATCGAAATAATAAAAAAATGTATGATTGCAATAACACCCGACGCCGCGCCGTCATCAACATGATCATCTCTTTTATGAAGATACATAGACTCTTGAACTGTACAACACGCCAGATTTTCTTCCCCGACTTCCGTCGTCCAACAGTGAATAAGCAGTGTGTGTAGCAGGAGGCACGTCAAAATTTAAAAAAAAATCGTTCCAACTGTATGCTTAGATGAGTAGTAGCAAAAGGCTATTCTAACAGTTTCAACCAGTCAAACTTCTTAAGTGAATATTGAATCTGTATTGATTTTTAAAGAGAGAGAGGGGGATCTGTGTTTAATCTAAGGATATTTTAGTCTACGAAAATCAAATATATATAGCTAATATGTAATAGTATTTGAGGATCAGAGAAATCACAAAAAATAGCCATGAGATGGAACATGTGATGTTTTGCAGTTATCAATATATTATGTTAGTTTCTATCATAACGTTCTATATCCTTCCAAAAACTCTCAAAATAAAACTGCCCTACTTCCTTTCCCTTTCCCTCGTCGTCCACATCGTCATAATCATATCATCATCACGAATTAGCACATTGGTTATAGAACTGCAGCGTCATTTTCTCATTCTCAATAGTAGTAACTGATGTGCTATTTATTTAGTTGCCTACAAAAATATTTTTACAAATTACACGAAAAAAATCGATCCGACATTGACCGCCATTATCGAATTTAAATGGCATCAAACAAATAAGCTTGTGTAGAATGTCTCTGAACTATGTACAAATCTTTTAAATTTTTCTTTCAATGGACTAAGATTTAATTGTGTGGTCACTTGATCTCTCATATCTTTTCTGACTGTCTGCTTTAATGACACCATCTTATCACTACGCTGCGCTGCAAAAAAATACTTAAAAATGATGAGGCGTATCGATACTACTGCTGATATCCACATAACATTACTGTTATATTGATAATATTCATTTCTACACGGCTTTCTTGCAACAAGTTGTGATATGCGAAATATAAATACACACAAAATGCAAGAATGCAATTCATCTGATCAATGGGCGAATTGCACATTCATTTTATACAATCATTGGAGTTACTTCTGCCATTGAAATGAATTCATTTTCTAATTTCTTTCACTTTTCTATCTCTTAATTTTCCTTTTTATTTTTTTCCCTTGTGGCAGAACTGACACCAAAAGTTTGAGTATCTCAGTCATACATAATCAGAGCCAAAGCTTGTAAATAAGGCATGCGATGCGATGCTTTTCTGGCTTGAGTGGCATGTACAAGCAACAAACAATGTGAGATTACATGTCACCAAGTAACAAAAAGAGAATTCTGTTGCCACTAATGACTGCTATTAATTCTTGATCCCACACCAACAACTTTACTCAACTTAAAGGATGACATGTATGGATACATCCATACAGTGTGCAAATTACTAGCGCTATCATCCTTTCCCACTTACTACTACAGACAGTCTTTTTCTCTTTCCTTTTTCCTCTACTCACTTCTACAGTGTAAGGTGATCAGATCATTTAAATTTATTGAATTAGCGAGTCATATTATGTTTTACACGTTATATTTCAAATGCTTGTAATATTATAATATTCAAAATGCAATATTATCAAACTTCATGATCTGCATGCAGTTCACATGATAATAATTATCCCACACACATAACACACAATATTCTTTTTAAGCGCATATGACAATATACATACGTGATGGTGATGACCCAATTTATTTTTTTACCCAAAGATTTATGTTCTCAAAAAATAGATTTAGTTGTTGTGTGACAAAAATTACGATGCAGATCAAAACCTTCTAGATTTGATTTAAAATTGAATATTCTACAATATGTGGAAATACGCGTACACATAGTCTCTTGAATTATATGTATTTTTTATTGGTTTTCTTGCATGATGATACTCCTCTGCCGTTGCAAAAAAAAAACATTTAATGACTACCAAGTGTGTAAATCTTTTTAAATCCTTATAGTCGCTAACGTATTTATTACATTTACCTTCATCAAAGACGAAAACCGTTTCCAATACGGTCTGGTGATAATTTCTTCTCTTTTTCTTTTACAACAAGAAAAAAATAAGTTTTCTCTTTTCGAGAGAACGAGTTATATTATGAATTCCCATAAGAGCAGAACAACAACCACTACTGTTCCTTCTCTCGTCCCTATTTTCGTGTGAATGAGTGTGTGTTTGTATTTATCATGAAAGTTACATAAATATAATTAATATAAATAAATTTTCATACTCTACGGAACTACGTAAGCTTGTACCTATCAGAAATTAGGTAACTAGTTCGTAATCTGTTATTGATAATGTCTGTCTTGACATTCATATGAGAAAACGAAAACTGTACGTAAAACTGTACTGTGAAGTTAATGCATCGCGTTAGCTACAGAGATCAAATCAGATTGCAAGATGTTAGACTAGATTGTATAAGCATTTCAAATCAGACACAAACAATATGACGTTGTGTACAACACAAAAGTGGTTTTGGATCTGAACAAATGTATCTTACTTTTCTCCCGTAAATCAATCTTCCTTTTGGAGACAAACGACACTAATCAGCTTATCACTTAAATACTTTTCAAATTTTCTTTCAAAGTTTTGTGATGATACACTAATATTAAGAGATATAAAATTACACGTCACAGTTCTAAAAAATTGTTCTGGACAATAACTTTTTGCTAAAGGTGTGAACGTTTCAATATTATTTTTGAAACTGCCAGTTGCTTTCACAGCACTTCAAATGCCAGATGAAGACAAAAAAATGATGTTAATGAGCAAACCAAACGGTTAGAGTGATGTTGGCTCGTTATACCTTGAATGACACTTTTG
>JAQIWN010002724.1:0-14929 GCA_034699025.1 Entomobrya cf. arborea Gr-Col-00668 | reverse complement strand
GTAGATACACGGGCAGTAATTCTTGAAACAGTCCCTTGATTGATTTTATACAAGTCACCAATCACTATCTGGAATGCATCAGTAGCGTAGAATCGCAGTGCAATGCATAACTGAAATAAGGGAGGAATATGACAGCCTCTCTTCACCGGAACTTGTACATCATCTTTTATTAAGTTAAATATAAAATGGACTGTCGATTTTAGCATTTGAAATCTACGACGAAATTGGACTTCATCGAGGTCCTCCAACGGATTGCTCCTGTCTTTTAGACGTGGGATTGGAATCCTAATAATGCGCCTCCTCCTATCAATCCTCTGTAACCGTTCCTCCAGTTCCGCAATCCTTGATAGACTCATTTTTAATTGATTTCAGCTCAAAATTTTAATTAAACAACAGTTTTTGGCAATGCCAACACTGAATTTCCTTGAGATAGTTTTGACTTTAGGATGGTCTGGGGGTCCCTTTGAATTTGAGCTAGTTTCTTGGAAAGATAGGGCGAGTATGTACTCAGGTGTTTTATTATGCATATCGAAGAAAGATTAGGTGAAGGTCGCCCTGACACTTTCGAAATTTTTGTAAGTCTGCCTTACTTTTTTCATTGTGCATGGCAAAGCTTGTTAGGAAAGGGGGCACTATCATAGTTTCTATAAGAAAGGAGCTATTTAACATACGACCCTTAATCCTTAAATTAAAAATATGAGCACATCACGGAGTCAATAATCCCGAATTAATATTTATTGTCAGTATTCACGTTTTAAAAGTACTCAACTAAATCGGTTTCCTATAGATGCAACCTCAAAAACTTGTTTGTTTTCATTCCACTGCACTGGTTAAGCAGAGGTTCAACTTAGCTCTCTACGTGAACTCATTCCCCTGGAAAAATAGTGGTTGCACGGGGAAATGGGAAAATACAAACAAACTTAAAGTTTTTTCCTTCAATTTTACTGAGTTGCAAAAAAAACAGTTCACTTCACACCTTTTTTATGGGTTTAACATGTAAACGATGGAGCAACTCTGAGTATGAATACGATTACCAATATGAAAACTAATTTCTGTTAATGTAAATTCAGATTCTCATCTTTCATAAACATTTTTCATAATAAATAAAGATATTTTAAGAAGGAGAACCATGTGGAAAGCAATGAAACTTATGTAAAATGTAAGTTATAAAAGTACGCGTAGGGAGGAAAATTATAATGTAAACAGCGTTCTGTAGTGTGTTGTGAGTGGGAGAGAGGCTTTTTTTCTTACTCCACAACACGGGACGGAACACTGAGAGAGCAAATTATAGTACCCTACTCTTTAGCTCATGTCCTTCTTTGCGGACGGGCGACCAACATCAAAATCCGGAGAATATTATAAACGCCCTAGGCGTAAATAATCAATTAGGTCACTAACATATTATGAATTATATTTACCATACTGCTATCTCGCGAGTCCAAATCATCATATCTTGTTTTTTATCACATTAAACTGTGTTGGTGATGACGAAAACACAAATTTTATCTGTTGTATGAAGCAATGGAAATTGTCTGCAGTAATGAAATTTTGTATCGGTATTTTTAAAAGAACATTATTTTTTGAGCCGGTTCTTCACTGGTTACCAGTCCGCTGGAGAGATTTTTCGCTCAGAAATACTAATGACCTAATTTCTCACAAGTTACTGCTATATACTATATGTACTAAAGGCACTTAACGAAACTTCATGGTGAAAGTTTCAAGTGAAAACTTCCATCGAGGCGACCAGCCAATGAGCAAACTTGGAAAGCTTTTAATAGTCAAACCAATTCACTGTCAGTACCATAAAGTAAAATAATCTTTTATTTTTCACAGCTGAAAAAGAGTTCAAACTTTTAACAAAACAAGTTACATAATATAATCATTGAGATACAAGCAAAAGTTTAATGTACAAATGGATACAAACTAATTGTAAGTAAACTTTCGCAAACTTGCAACTAAATACAGCAAATGGAAAACTTTCAATTCAAAAATATCAGATCCAATTTCAGATTTTTTTTCAAAAGTGAAGAGCAAAATGAATAGCATACTAATACAATGCAGATTACAAATAATTTTCTGTATGATGACTTTTGATACTTGATTTACAAACAAATATGACACCCTTGCGTTTTGAATGGAAGTCATTAAGCTGTAACTCTTTTCGTTTTATTTATACTTATTTGAATACTTCTTGGAGAAAAGTGATTAGGATGATGTCGCTACAACGAGTTTTCATGTTGGCAGCTCTTGCGTGGAGGTTGAGGTTGTGAGCTGTGAATTGAAGCGGGTTACATACTAAACTCTTGTTGATGTTGGAAGAAAAGGGTGATAACTGCCAAAAATGGAGAACTGAAAGTGAAGTATTTAAACCAAGGCTAACTATACAGTCTATTTAGACATGACTTGTTGGGGAAAGTTATAACATTTAGATTTTAAAGAGTGGAAAGTAAAATGAATATAATATCTATGTATGTAAATAAGCTGGTATTAAAAACGCACATATCGTTGAATTCATCAAATATACATATAACTTACATATATCTATGCGCTGGTGCTATCCATAAATAGGGAAAAATGGGCATAAATAAGTCCTCAAGACAGATAGTAAATTGAAAATACGTTTTTGGTGTATGTCGTGTATGACATAAAAGGTATACCTATCTCTCAAATTTATATTGTTGTGTAGCAATAAATATAATAGATACACTCGTTACACTCCACACGCCAGAGGGAATAATACGCGTACATAAAATTTCAATTTCGCTGAATTTCGCGCACATCACAGAAAGTCAATTAAAGTTTGTAATGTTCTTCTCTTTTGTAACTATTTGGCTTCTGCTGTGCTTGCTCTGCTGCTTTTGTATATTTTGCATTTTAAGGTGCATCATGATGAGAACGGTTGGCTGGATACGTAAGGGACCGCACCGTCATTGTAACGTAACTACTTTTCGACAAACACACTTTCTTTTCTCCATTTCCAGACATAGCCAACTTCTCATTGCTTACTACAGGATGCATATTATTTTCTTTTCATCAGCGGTACAGTACAGGTAATACTGAAGCAAAAGCAAGCCAGTATAGTAGCAGCTCAAGCTCAGGACACAAAACAAAGAACGAAGAACGAGAATGCCCTTGGGAAGGAGAGAAAAAAATGGAAGAAAGTGAAAGCATTACTTTTAAATGGCATGACTTGGCCAACAAGTCAAGAAAGATTCTGTGTGCTTCTCTGGACTCTCCCAACTCTCGGGTCCTTCCACCATCAGCCAAGTTATTAAGGCATCGCATGATAGCTTTGTACTTCCGTTTTATACTGTATTTTTACAACTAGCCAACTAGATAAGTTCTATGGCTTTATTGCTGTATTCGATGCATGCATTTTGAACTAAAGATTACACAAGTATGCTACATATTTTCATCCCGATCGTTAAGATTTAAGATTCATTTAGGGGAGTAAAAAAAAATCAAAAAGTGTTTCTTTACAACTTGACACCACTCTTATGTTGTGCTGTCTCCCGTTCCACATTAACTACTCATGCTTCCTGAACTCATTTTGCGGAATATTATATTTTATTGCATTGTAACACAGTTGTGAAATATGCATAAAGACAAGGTACTAAGTACAGACAGACTATGTAGTGCACTAGTGCAATTCAAAGCATACTTCTGAATTCTGAATTATATATCGAGTCTTTTCCTTGGGGTTGGTTGGGACATATGTGGCGAACAAGCCAATTAATTTTTCATGAGTTAGCATTCCAGTTACCAGTACAGTTAACATTGTGACACAGTAGTTTGCGCAATATGTGGATACAAAGCTAGGAAAAGTTGATAAAACCTACCTTGTTGAATATTCTTTTTTTAAAGTATCTTATTATAAGTAATCACAGCAATATTTTAATAATTACAATAGATTTCTGTTGACTTTTAACAGTTTCCACACAAAAAGCGAAAAACGGGCTACTATTTCGTAAAATACAGTATTTCATTAAAAATATTCCTATTAGCAAGGAGAAGAAAATGCGTCATCACAAGCAAACCAGAACGAGAATTAATCCAACATGTCCATGATCTCGTGAAACACATTTTTACCCGAAGATCAAAGTTTGTAGAGATTTTCTGTACTTGCACATGCCACAAACAACTTCAACGTTCTAATTTCATCATAGTAGGCACTGCTTAATGTTACACAAAATTGAAAAGATAGGATTACTAATGTTGCAACCGTAGTGCTGGAATAACTGTCACATTTGTCACCTTATCAGTTTAAAGACTCAACATATTTAACCCTCTTTGAGAAAATATTTAGGTGTCAAGTATAGTATGCACTAGAATTTAGTAGAAACATTTGGCTTGCTAATGGAAATCAAATGATTAATCTATTTTGAAAAAACGCAGGCGATTACGAAAGAATCTAGTAGTTAATAAACGCTATTTAAATTTGATGCATTTGATGAAACTTGTATTTGTATTTCACTATTTGTACTATTATTATCGACTGAATGATTGCCGTGTGTCATATAGCACACTATGATTGTGCATTGCACTATTAAAATGATTCTAGAAAGTAGGAAATGACGCGATTCACACTGAGCAACATTATTCTGTTGATGGGAAGGGGAACGGAAATGAGAAAGAGCAAGTTACTACTCATTCTTCAGCGGTGTCGTTCATTTGTGTTTATAAGCTAAACGCTATGGCGTGCTTCTGCAAAGTTTATTGGAAGACATGTAAGCACAAGGAAAATTTGGAGAAATCTGGAAAGCAAAGTAAAAGGAATGAAGATGTTATGTTGTGAAGGAAAAGTGATTTCATTAATGCTATGCTAGCGAATATGTATCTTTTTGTTGCATCCACTATCCGTGTAAAAATACAGATATTCAGTCAAAAGAAGTGTAGCTACAGAAGTACACAATACAAACCTTCTTGTCATGGAAAATAAGAATATCACGCAATCATAATCAACGAAACGTTTGTTTTTGCTTACAGCTTTTTGGTATATCTGCAATATAATCAGGCTAGCTGGTAAAATAGGAGCCAACAATAAAGAGTAAAGAAAGAACAGGAAAAGCTTTCTATTCGTGAAATGACTTCATGTCCAACAAAATAATAGTCAATGAATCTCATTCACAATCACAACTATTTAGTTCTACATAACTCGTCTTCCTATTTTTCTGTTCCCTCTCAAAAGGCGAATTTGTGCACGCAACTTTTCTTCATCAGCTCCACGTACTTCGTTCCTTTTCTCTTTCCAACTTTCTTCCAAGTTTTTTAGTAGGTGAAGGCGAAGAAACAAGACGAAAACAATCAACAACATTTTTGCATTGGAACGAATAATGAGAAACAATAAAGTTGACTACTGTTCGGTGTATTTTTTTCATGAATCCATCGCGTTCTCGCATGAGAGCCGAGAGCTTCTATCCGTCTACTTGATCGATGTCTTTGTTTTCCGTTTTAAACTTTATCATTCGCTTTGTCGATTTTGCTATGCAAGTAATTGTACAATAGTTCGATATTCCCTACTTTCTTTTCTCAACGCCTGGCCAGATAAAATAGTGGAATACGGAGAAGAGAATAACAAAAAATCTTGACATGTTACTGGAAAATAAATACCTAGGGCTAGGTGGGTTTTTCACCGAAAATTAAATGGTTGGGTCGTACTTTTAGGAATCAAGAAACGCAAAAATTTTCTGGCAATATCACACATAAACTATGCTATGTAAAATGTTGCGGAGTTGTAAAACTGAAATGAAGTTTAAAGTAGGTAAAGTTTTAACAAGTTTGTAGGGTAAACTGGCTCTTATGGCCGAAGTTTAAATGAATTTAATTGGAAATATTTTTGCTTGCTTTGACCTTGCGCAATGAGCCTTCCACTCGACAGGAACGGTAATAATGAACCAGCAATTTTTTTGACTAATGTCATTTCTTAAGAAACGCCTGTTTCTGTTTAGCCTTTTTTAGTCTCTAGGGTACCTGAACGCTAAAAAATGCAAAACGCTGATGCTTTTGACCGAAATCAAAACAAAATTAACTTTCTTTTCGTGAATTCTGAAAAGATTTAAAAAAAGGAATTATATCTGTCTACAAATAGCCGTTCCTTACAATATCGCAATCGCCTATTTTTTCGTCTGGTCACGTTTTTGTACTTCAACTTTGATTACTTATTACTATTACCAACTCTATGGCTGGATTGGCGTACATCAGTTCAGTGAACAACATTTGGCAGGAGTTTCTTAAACTGAAAATAAAAATCCGGAGTAAGTATTTATGTACATGAAATTAAGACAGCTTTGATGTTCTGCTTACTTCCATTCATTTGTGGCAATAAAAACAAGCGATGTCTGATCCTTAAATCCTAGCCAACTAATTTCCACTTCAAGTGACACCCTTAGTTTCAAGGACATAGGCAAATCTGAGAAATCTGTTTCATATAGGCATTAGATTAAGTCAGGGTTAAATGTTGCGTGAGAAACAGCATTTCACCTTAATCCACCCAATTTCTATCTTACAAAATCATTATATTGAATTTTCTTGTTTTACTTTCTATTCTCAAATACTTTCATTCAATATCTCATTTCACAGCTTGGTAGTACATACAAGTTTCGTTGACATATATAAAAGAACCGAGTCATATATGTGTATTTTTTGATTAGATACACTTACCTTTATGCTGGTGGATGGTGCTTCTATGCGTAGCTTTGTCAACAATCATTCCAGTTTGATTTTTTCTTCGAAGTAGTTACTTGCTTGCACGTTTGCACTGTACCAAATAATTTGTTTCGCGAACTAATTAACTCTGATGTAAAATCTCACTGTCGACCATACCAGTCACTATTAACACGCAAATTGTAAAAAAAATCTATAGCAGTCAACGTCATCACGGGTGGCCGTTACGCACTTAAACTTTTGTTGTGGACTGTGTGGGTGGCCAATTATGCATGTACTAGCCAACGATGCCTGGAGTAGATATCTTCATTTCCGGCCTCTAGGGATTACTTGACCATCTGAAAAGAAAACGGAGGAAAGATAACAAACAATAATCTTAAAAAGGGAAATTCGTACCGCTAATTATGTAAACTTAAGCTGAAGAAGCCATTGCAAAGTAAATTGAAACAACAAGGGCTTTTGTTGTGGACTTATTTTTAGTAAACCATGCATCATGCAGTATGTGGGTTCAACTTCAAGCTCAACGAAACTCTCAGCTACACCAAAATGAGAAGAATGTAAAATTCTAATATGTAACTACCGAAAGCCAAAATTAGTGATGAGATGAGATGTGCGCAGGGTATACAGGGTACATGTATATGAACGTTTAAGTTCGTATTTATATTTGTACGTTTGTGTATACATATGTATGCTTATGAACTATCAACATTGTATTGATGTGATGAGCTGTTGATCTTGCTTCAGAATCGATGATAAAATATGCCATTTAAAATGAATGCGACCCATATCTTGGTGCCACAGTTTACCTGGGGGTCAGTCTGAAATTCAATCTCATAGGAGGTATTGACTATTGACCTAAGGTAGTTGTGTACCAAGCTTTTGGTGTCTGTAGGTCATGTGGTTTTTGAAATGTCGTGTTTACAGGCAGACAGACAGGATTCAAATCTCATTCGCAATAAAATCAACACACTAGTCATCTTAGCCAAAAATTGTAATTTTTATAAAGTAACTTAGTCTAGCAAAGAACATAGAAAGCTTTTGTTCTTCAATGAATTTTCCTTTGCGTGCGGTTTACTCGTGCGTATAGTACATTTCAAGTACATAAATATTATGAAGATATGTCTGTGCTTGTCTTGCCCTTTCAGTGTTCATTACATTTCATTTAGTAATAGCACACCCGTCCCATTTTATAATATCCTCTCTGCTTTGAATTGCTATAATAAGATCTGGGGGAGGTTATATGGCGACGGGAAAGGGAGGAAACTAAAACGTGGTGAATCCTGAGTTCTGAGTACTCAAACTTTGCGTGAACGACAAAGTGGAACAGGATCGCTAAGCACTCGTTTCTGTGCATTGGATTCAGAAGGAAATCCCCAAAAACATTACTACTCAAGTTTGCGAATGAATAATCCTACCAACAGTACCAACTCCAACTTCCCAAAAAAATCTTTAAAAGATTTAACCTGGACATCTACAATACTTCATCAAATATTTTTCTACGGTACCTAATTGTAAGAATTGTAATAGTAACTGTTTACAAAAAATACAAACAAAGAAGCTTATACATATATACATACATACATAATAATAATGTTTACTTTCTTATTTCAAATATTTTTCGCACATGCAAAACGAACATCATTTCTTGAGCTGAAAGGCATTTCAGAAGCAGAAGGAAAAGAAAGATCATTTGTGAATATGAATGCTATTCTTATCGTCCAATGAACTTGTGTTTCTGGAGAATAAAAAATGTTGTGACTGTGTTTGAGCCAAAGCAAACATTTAAATTGAGCCACCCAATCCTTATCAGGCTTTGATCTCTTTAGTGGCCTGTCAAATCAAATCGAATTCACTTGGCATTGCATTAGCAGTCAAGTCATTAGTCATATTTTGAAGGAGTTGTATTCAAGACATAAATCTCAACTTATTGTTCAAAGAATATAATTCGGGATTATCGAACGAAGGTAAAAATGCACGTAGAAGATCCATAAATACACAGAGCCATGTGCAACGTGTATGCTATGATTTCAAAATGTCTGTGCTGCTACTATTATCTAATCTTCTAAAACACCCAGTCAACCCATAAAGGAAATTTTTTATGCACTGTCGACAAAGGCAATATTGTTGGTTTCAACTTCATAAGCAAGACAACTCCATAAAATTTATGTGTGCACATTTTATGTTTTTATTTTACGACTGCTCGACAACCAGAATATTATGACCTAATGAATAACACGACACTTTTAAGGCTTTTGACATGACTCATCTTTCTACCCAGCTATAAAAATACATTCGTACTATTTTCAAAGCGCACTATTTCCTCACAGAGATAGTATTGACTTGTTCATGTACAAATATTGTCCGTTATGTCCGTCTATCTTTTGCGTTGCTTCCTGTTGAGAATAATGAGAAATCCAGCTAAGTTTCTGTGAAAATATCAATTTTCCACAAGACAAGGTTATTAGGATCCCCGAAATATTATCATTTGATTTGAGGCTTTGTACATAAGTTGCACAGTGGTGACTCGAACCTTTCCAAAAACCTTTTCGCAAAATTATTTCCCCTGCTTTGACATTTTGTATCAATGTAAACTGCATCCAGCATCAATATACAGACTTGTTCAAAAGGAAAGATTGCATGTTGTGCCGCATGCAAAACGAAAGTGATGCGACGATCAATATCAAACAAAATTCCAGAACATCACGACCAAGTAGCTGAGCTTTTGACAACAAAAGAAAACCAAGCCACGGCACGGCGACGAACGAAACGAAAGCTGCAGGCAATTTACTTCCTCTCTCTCTGTCGAGTCGACCTGTACACAGCTTTGTTATCTTTTTTGTGTGTGCTGTTGCTTCACAGTTAAGAAGTTATCTTGTCTAGGCCAAAAATTTGCCAGACTATTTGCCTAGGTCTTTTGTAAAGTATTACAATAACAGCGCTGCAGGCTAATATTATGAATACACATACTTACTAGGCTATATACATGCTTGTATTGTATAACTATGAATACGAGTAAAATCTATGGAATCTTTTTCTGCGGAGAAACTGCTGGCATTTTTTTTTATCGAATTTTGTTGTTTTATGGTGTTATGTAACTAAGCCCATGCTGTATACCCATATTATACTCTGGTCGATATTCAATCTATGAGACTGTAGTTCTCCCAGTGCAGTCGACGTGTTGTTGACGAAAAAAATCATTACAGATTTGAATTTGTTAGATGCTACCACCAGTAGTGCCCCAAACCATGAGATCATTTCTAATGGGCTTGTGATAAAAAACAGGACAATATAATAAGGTTATTGTTGCTGCGGGTAAAACGTAATATTTCCAGCTTACAAATTTACAACGAACAACAGTGTAATAAAACCAGGTTTTTTTACAAGAATGAAATTGCTGCGAATATGCTGGCCAGATTTTTCTAGGAAAATTCCAGTCTTCCTTATCAAGTGGTAAAAAGGAGATGACTACATAATGATGTGATGGCTATCTATTCTATTTCGTCGGAGTCAAGATGAAAAGATGTAACCATGTTTTAAAAAATGAAAAGCTCAACTTCAGCAATGAGCAGCGTCTTGAATTGACAAACGTAGTCTGAATGATTTTAAAATCAAAGAAGTTACCAATCATCAGATACTTTACAAATGCTCAAGCTCAAAAAACAATGCATTATGTATGCATGTTTTTTCATCCATCCTTCGGATAAAAAGATGACAGATTTTTTTTTGATAAGGCTCTATTGTTGTCTCTTCAGATAAAAAACGTTATAAATTAGTAATAGATACATGTTAAATTAAAGATAGTGGAGGAAGATTCGCGCACTATTACAGAGAAGTATAAAAAACCATTGAATACTGCTGATGTAATGGTAATTGGTGATGTCAGTCAGCATAAGTAGCGTAATACAATGTGTCATACAAATTAGGATAGTGCAATTACCTGCCGAATAATGTGATGAAGATGACCAATTTAGAAGTTGTATACAATTACACCAGCATTTTTGAATTCCCTACAATCTACTTTGTCGGTAATATTCTATTCAAATAGCTATCCCAAACCACACAAAAGCTCAAGCACATTATGTAGAATTTTACAGAACTTTATTGTTGAGTGTTAATTTTCTTATAACACAAACCATAATAGCATCTACACAAATAAGATAGTTCACATAAAAGTTGGAATACGGTTTTTTCCTAAAATTACACTTACAATTTATTACACTTTAGTTTTTCCTCGGTTTTATTTCAATTTTTACTGCTGATTTTTAGGATGCAGCTTATTACGAAGATGAATCGATTCATCGTAGTAATGCGATAGGTTTGTTTGTGTGTCTATCTGTCCGTCTGTCTGTGCACGTTCTAACTTTGATGTCCTTCAACCGATTTTCTCCAAACTTTACACACAAACATCTTAGGTCAAGGGCATCATCGCTAGAGGGTTTCCACCCCCGGGGACAAAAAGGTAGCTTATGGGGAAAAACTAATACCACTCTCTTACACTCTATGACAACATAGAGTGGTGAAAGCTGATCAACTTTTGCCTAGCAACCACAAGTAAATCGTACGACTCGTGACACTTCAGGATAAAAATTGTACTGTCTAATTCGCCGTCTTTTTCATGTCTTGACATGACTTGTTAAAAAGTAAAGTGTGGTGGACAATTCGGTTTGACATTTGCACTTTAGAACATCTGCCGGTATGTGGTAGAGCTCAAGTGACACTGAAGAAACTTGGTTTGCTTCTTTCGTCTCTACTTTACTCTCCGAATCTTTCGCATCTTTGCATAATGGTCTCTCAAACTATTTCAAAAATCCAGAGCCTTCTGTCTTGAGCGAATCTTTTTATATGCTCGTGTGCAACATTTCTAAACAGCAGTGACAGCATAGATTATGGTTGATGTGTTCCTTCGAAATATTTGCCATTTTACAAGAGTACAAGGTGATATGGTGAGCCACTACACAATGTAAGACAATCGAAAGTTACATCTTACTTACCTACCTATTAGTAGATGAACACATCACAACGACGATATAATGACATATTAAAATAGGCCCTAAGCCCAAACAAGTGTTTCATGAAAGCACTTTTTACACTTTTATTGACTACAGAATTATCACTAACTATTTGGTATTAAATTTTAAACTTTTGCAAGTTGACTGATTATTAACTATAATCACTAATATAACATAACTGATTTATTAATTCAACTCAAAAAATTAATTAGGCCTATCAGTAAAAAATGTATGCATGTCTACGCATCTGTGTAACCCACGACTAACCCATGCAGACAACTGACGACCGATTTTGAAATTATGAAATTAACTATTATGATCTGCTTGAAAGAGTCAATTTAACAACGTTAGCTGAGAGGAGAATTTTAATGTTAATAAAATTTGTTATAAACTTTGGAAAGTCAGACTTGTTTGAAAACTGGTTCCTTTTTAGGAATGGAACAGAAAACTTCATTGGTTCAATTGTTGTATCATCATGTAAATCAGAAACGTTTAAAAAATCTATAATTTGGTCTTGTACAGTGATATGGAATGAATATTATAGAAAGTGTAAGAATTCTGAAGCATTAAGTTTGAGTTCATTTTTGACATTAGTAGAATCATTAGTCTTAGATAAACGGAAAATAAATATTTAAATTCCTTACATTAAAATAAGTAGTATGTATTGTATTTTGGTTACAACTGTTTGCTAGTTTGGGATTTTATATTGTCAATGTGAATTATATTAGTTCAATGTTGTTGTTTAAAATAACATATTATAGTGTTATGTAATTTAGAACAGATATATGTCATATTGTGATTTATAACTGAACAACCCTTAACACTTTAATAAAGTTCAATCAATCAATCAATCAATTTTATTGACCTTCGTACTATTGAAGAAAATAGAATATATAATGCGCTTTTATGCAAGTGCAAACTGAAGTCACTCCATAAAAATATTAATTCCCAATCTGGAAAACGAACAATTTGCTTAATATATCGTTGCATTTTCTTGATTGCAAATAATAGTTATCAGATTTTCTCTAGCTCATTTTTGATTTCAACGAGAAAAGAAATAAGAGACAACTCTCACAACAGCATATTATAAGCTCGGCGCTGCGTAAAAAGGAAGCTCTATTCATAGAAAATCAGAAGAGTTGTTGGTTAGTTGGTTTGCTAGTCGGCTCTTAACAACTTCCGCACTCCACATCCACACGCTCCCACTTCCGATTGCCACCAGACCGCAAACCGACGTCATGTCTTTTTTCCAATTCCTCACTAATGAGATCTCAAGAGAGGGCAAATCTTTCTTTAAAACACATAAGTAGTTCTGATTTCCCTTCAAGCCATTCCGTTGCTGCTTTGTATGTATGTTGTGCGAACGAACAACTAGCAAAAAACTGGAACCGATGGAAATCTTTAAGCGCTTCCAATTCCGCTAGTAGTATTTATTTATCAACACAAATCGGGCCGTTGATCACAATGATTTCTGACTTATAACCTTCCAACCATCAAAAAGTCACAGCGATCCAATTAGTGAAAGGGCTAACACCATCTTTTGAGATAATTTATGACAGAATTATAAAAGAGCACAGTATAAGAAAGGAGTACATATACAACTTCAACATGTATTTCGCATATGAAAGAAAAGGGAATCAAGGGTAATGTTGTCAGTTTGAGACATTATTACGGGACCACTTTTGAATCCTGTAACCCACTATTTTGAATTATTCTTAGAATTGTTTTTAACGATGTCTTTTTTCTTCGTCAGCATCCGAATTTCATAATGAATAGTACATTCAACGACTAACCGTGAAAATACAAACTACTGTATCATTTTATCAGCAATAATTTATTATAAGGGTTTAAATGCTAAATACCACGAGAAAAGATCCAAAAATCCGAGACAACATACAAATTGTATAATTTACACCACTGGAAAGCATGTTGTGATGCTGTGTTTTTCTCAACTGTAGAGAAATTACTTATCGATTTGTCTGCTAGTTTAGGAGAAAACGGGGGTATAAATGCATGATGCATTTTTACCAAGTGCGGCACAGTTAGCGTTGAAAAATTGCCGGATGATGATGACAAATAAGCGTAGAACTAGAGGAGACGAGATGTAAAAAAGAAGCATCTCGATTTTACCGGAAAAAAAGAAAGTGAAAGAGAAGATTAAAGTTAAAGTTCGGGAAGAAAAATGAGACGGAAGGATGTAAAGAACGTCAAACGATAAACCAGACAAGACTAGCAACCTGTTTCTACATTGTTTGAGAAAATGAATGAAAATGTCGCTTTTCAACGAATGAGTTGAGTTTCTTCTTCCCTTTACCATAGTTACATACTTGAGTACATTGTAGGAAATAACACAATAATTTTCGTAACATGAAACAAGCGAACATTTAAGATGTACAATGTGAATGAGCTTGTGAAGAATAAATGTCATTTTTATTTTTAGTTTAGTCACCAGCCGACCCTCCATCGCATCATTTCTTTGAAACAATTCAACCTGCCAAAGTGCCAAAAATACCAACAATAGAAAAAGTTCGATATTCGTTTTTTTTCTTCTTTTTGCCGATTCCAACTGTGTCGAGAAGTAGTATAACAAAAAAATGATAATAATGAGAACAAGCAGATTGTACAGCAAACAACAGTTGTTTAGGTTTGTTCATTTTATTTTCATGAAAACTAAAAAAGACATAATGTTTGGAAAGTAAGACTGGCTGCAGTCTGCACTTTTTGTGCTTGAGACTTGTGAAAATTAATTTGGCATGACGAATTTTCTGAATGTTTTCCTTAAAGTTGTAAAAAAATTTTTCCTCCTCTACAATGCCTCCTACAATGATAGAACGGTTGTGTTGTGTGCTGTGAAAAAATATACTCCAGTAAGCAGATATCCAGCAGGGAGAATTAAACGAGCCATGCTACACTAACTGAGCTATGAGTTCTGGTAGCATTAGGTCGTATTCGTATGCAACTTTTTATTGTATTTTTTACTTACATAAGCAACAAAGCACCATAGTAACGATTAACAAGTGTGGAAGAGCGCATAATATTTCTCCTCACTTTAAACTTGGACCTAAGCAAATATTCAATATTATTTTCTGGAAGTGTTCTAGAACTAAAGTGAAACAACTAAATTAAATTTGACAGAAAATATGAGAGTGCTAATATTACTAAGGTGTTTGCAGACAGCGTTTTAAGTATGTTAGGTAGAGTGAAAAAATAATGTGTTCTTATGAAAGCATAAACAAAGTACATTTTTCACGATTGTC
>JAQIWN010002723.1:0-14930 GCA_034699025.1 Entomobrya cf. arborea Gr-Col-00668 | reverse complement strand
ACTTTTTCCAAACGTAAAATGAGACTTTCACTTTGATTGGCATGATAGAGTGGTAGAAGTAGGGTTTCAAGCGATTTCAAAATATTTAAAAGAAGTAGAAGCAAAAGCAAAGCTTATAATTTGATAGTTCATAAAAAGTCTATTGAAGTTCAAAATATAAAAAAGTCACCGGGCTTTTTGCATTTTAAATCGGATTTCAAATTTCAAAATTATAGTACTACATCAAAGTGAAGTATAGCTTTGGGATAATTATACGGTTTACTATAAAATGATTTTTAGCAGTGAAAATGCTGCCGTCTAATGTTTTTTTCTTATCTGTGTGTTTTCAGCTAGTTTTTATTCAAATTGCAAAGTATAGGTGATTATCAAAGCATCTTATTTCGAAACTGCCCAAAAATTCTACTGTTATTTATCCACTGTCATACTAGTATATCTAACTCAACTTCCATTCACAAGACCTTGTAAACTGTATATTTTTTGTCGTAGTCGTGTAAAACTTCTTGTGAACACAACACTGCTTTCATTTCCATTCCAACTCATCTCCCATCTCAAAAAAAAAGTACACAGCAAGCAAAGATTGTCGGCTGTCGACAAAAAAAAAACAAATCCAAAATGTGAAATAGAATAGAAAAAAAAATATTATTGTGACTTTATATACGTTAAGCATATGCTTATTTTACACTATCATCTTTCGTGTATCAACCAAAAAAAGAGAAAGTTGAAAGTTAGCATTATTTTGCACGTTTACTTTAGGTCGGTTGAGTGGTGGTGCGGCGTACATAGACGTAATTTGTATGTATTTATAGACCATGCAAAAAATGTGCTGCGGAGCCAAAAAGGAGAAGGTCATATTAAATTCTGAATAAGCAAAGAGAGGCAGCAGCAACAGCAAAGAAACAACAACGGTTCATTTTTTTACTGGTGCTGCTGAGCTTGAATTGAAAGCTTCTTCAGCTTTCCCTTGTGTTCATTTTCACAGAGAACCGGTGTGTGTGATAATGGTGGATGGTGTGCGTAGGTACATTTCTCTCTGGAACTTGGCCCTGGAACCTCTCTGTCTCTCTGTTTCATGTTTGCACAAACCATCATTACGACAGCAAGCTGCTGATAGTTCTGTAGTGAAAGTGGTGGCGGTAGTTGCCTGTTTTTTATTCTTTTGTGAAAGCAAGAGAGCTCTTTTTTTGGTAGTACCCTTATATAGCACACTGCACTGGTGGTAATAAGCGTTGATGGTAAAAGTGACGCATCCTTTAGAAAAGAGATAAATATATGGTTATAGTTATAGTGTGGTGGCTGGTCTTGGTCTGGTGGTACATTTTACAGCACAGCACCTTGAAGCCTTTTTGCTTGGCACACATGGCCTATCATACTATCATAGCAAAAGGTAGAGTGAGTGTGTGTGTGGTTTCATCACTAGTGTAAGTTGATTCATTTCATATTATATTACATTATCTGAATTACGCTATATGTGCAGAATTTTCTAGTTGCTAAAAGAAGCAGCAGGAAAGTCTCACGGTAAAGCTGAAGCTAAGAAAAGACTGGGATATGGGCAGAAGTGTGTACTTGTACTACTGCCCTACAATTCTTTCACTTTTACCCAGTTTATCTTTCTTTGGTTCTCAGTTGCAGGAATATGAGCACATTGGCTCGGAGAAGTGTTCTATTTCTATCCATTACTTTGTATTTAGTAAGATGTTATACAGGTTTTTGTAGAGAAGATTCTTATGAAAAGGAATAGTCTTCGGAGCATTTTCTTGGGCTACTCTGCAGGGAAATAGTAATGCTATTACCGAGTGTTCGGCAACATCATTTCATACGTTTTGAAATTTAAGCCAGAGAAAGTTGATACCGGGTGCGTTGCTTTGTGCATTTGTAGAGAATGGTTTACTTTTACTTATGATATAGCGTTTTTCAATACTGAAGTGTACATGTAGGTTATGAGAGATTTAAAGGAAAAGTTTCGATTTTAACGGTCAACATTATGATGGCAATAATCCAGAGAAGCGAATTATTATAAAGGGAAGTTCAAATATAGCTAAAATAAGCTAAGGAGGTGTAAAAGCAAAAGCTAAGTCAATGGTGTCATGGCTTTGTTTTCGTGGTGAGGCGGCTGGCGGCTTAGGGATTCTCATCATATGTTATTATTTGAGTTGTATAACGATTTTGCTTACTTTTCATTTTTAATGAAATAAAATACAATGAAAACCAGTCAAAAAGCCAGTTATTCAAAATTAAAATAAGCCAGGAGCTAAATGGCATATTTAATGCTGATTTTGCATTAATGTGGGATGATTCGTGATAATGATCGGATCAGACAGGGAATAGAATGGCTGTCTTCGTTATAATATTTTTATCTAGAAGAATAAAAGAAGAAGCCATTGTTATTTTTGGTCCAGCTGCTGCAGAATTCAAACCAATTAGGCTTGCTTTCACTCTACTGAGTCTCCATATTTTAAAATGCATTCGATTTTCTTTCAGGTAAAAGGGGGGACTAGTCTTAGTTACATATACTATAAAACTTGACTCTGGAACTCATTACTTATTGTCCAAGTTTCCCTTCATGCATGCACTTAATTTTATTAGCACTTTAGGCGAAACATTGTTCTGAGACATAGGTTGTAAAACCGTCAACCATCAAATGAAAGAAAATAAAGTCAGCTTGGGAGATTGACAGTGTTTTAGCATATGAGGCATAAGAAATAGTATAACAAAGTGCCTCAGGAAAAAAAAACATTCTTTATTTCATAACGAAGAGAAATTATTATTAAAATATGGCAAAGATCTGAGAAAAGAGTAAAGTAATTGATATCCAAAGAAAATGTTTTGGTAAAAGTTTGCAAAGGAAAGCGAAAAATTTACTCAACATGCCAGATCAAATGCCTTCTCTCCGCGTTTTCTTTCTGTTGCCCAACAGTTCTCTGAATTTCAAATAAATATTTTGCTGAAGATAAGGAATTTCACAAAATAAGACAAAATATCTTTTATCAGTAAATTCCGAAAGATTGGTGTCATGGAGCAATTTATTTATGACGAAAGAATAACTTATTCCTGCTAGCTTTCATTTCCAATTATTTCTACTTTCTTAAATCTACTGACATGCCAAGGAACCGGAAGCATAAAGTGTAAAATATTTTTCCACCAAAAATTCCAATTTCCATCAAAGAAAGTTCCCATTCTCTGAGAAATAATGAAGACCGTGAAAAAACAAGGCAAAGTTGGCACATCACTCCAAGCTCAACTTAAAGTCAACTGTTTTCCTTATCCTTCTTATTTGTCATCATTTTCGCAAGAAAGAAGACGTAAGCAAAAAGGACACACCACTGTATAACTTGACAGTGACTGACTTGAAGTGAAAGAGCACTCAGCAGTACTAACAAGTAAAAAGTGTACTAGTAGATAGTGTACTAGTACGAAAAATATGGCGCAATGTACAAAAGTTCATGAGTCCCTTTGATATGTCCTTGAAGATGCAGAAGATTATACGGACGAATTATATTTGAGGGCCGAGTACTTCCAAAAACTAGTTCTTTGTTGCTTTTCATTCTTTCTTTCTCTCTTCTTGCCTTAAACTTACTACTTACTTGAGTTGTATTACTCTCGCCCCGAGATATACTCAACCAAGGCAGCAGGCCGCAGAGCTAAGGCAGCACGTAACAAATACTATAGCGAGCTCTCCGTCTTTCAATTGTTATCCATACATTAGTATCGGATTGCAACTTCCAACCTGCTGCAAATACTTGTTTAGGATCCTAACACCATCCACCGCTATCACATCACTGCATGGCCATCGTCATAGCATAGCCTTAGCGTAGCAGTTAGTTGGCTGGTATGTTCTGCTTTTGTAGCTGGCTCCGAATTCCACAAATATTTTCTTTAGATTCTTTCTCCTTTTGGAAGTTGGATGTGAACAGAAGCAATGGTGAAAAGGGATATTTGCTGCAGCAGCAACAGAAAATATCGTCGTGGTGCAAGTCGCAACTGCTTCTGTGAAAAGTACACAGAGACTTTTAACGCAGCAGTGGTGTAGTGGTGCAGCGGCAGCCAACAAGGAAGCAACGTGCGTTACACGCTGGAAAACTATCATCATCATCAACCCATTTACATTTTTATGTAAACGGTGAACAATGGGCTAGTGATTCAATGTGCCCTGTCTCACAGATTAAACTTTTTCCTTGAAATTTATTCATTGCCTTTTGTATACGTACCAAAGTAATGTGTACAGAACAATGATTTATTTGAAAAAATACTATTAAGGCTCACGGCACTGCAATTTATGTACTCTTACATTTTAACTGGCACCTTTGTCTCGAATAACTATATAATATGCCATGTCATGGGTTCCCGGAAGAAGAGCCGTGTTATAATTTTGTGTCATAAAGGAAATTAGTTTTTTTTTCGCAAATGTACTATAAAGTTTACAAAGTGTAACTGAGAATATTATAAAGAGTCTAGAGTGCTTAGTGTTAAAGCGTATGGAAAACATGGGGTGAAAGCAAAAAAGAGTTGTAAGTACAAATAAATATTTTATTTATAAAGTAAATAAATCCCGGTTCGGTTTGCTGCTTCGCACGGCCATGATTAGTTATTTGGCATTTATTTTTTTCATGTGGGAAAAAGTAGCAGAAAGTTTTGAAGGACAAACTAGAAAAAAACTTGCATGTTGAACAACAGTGTATTATCAGTAGCGTATCTTTTACTGGAAGGCTAGAAAAATGTCGTTTTGCTGCTAGTTAAACTTTTAGGTATGAAAAGTTCTTATATAAAAATTCTCCATTGTGAAAGTTAAAGATTGGGAAAAAATCCACGGTTATAGTTTTCCTACGTATTTTTTGAATGTGTACGTACATGTCAGTTGGATTTGGCCTAACTTTTTTTATTTCATGGCTTGAGCTCAAGCTCAGTTCAGAGAAGCGTTATAAAGACATAAAAATATAAAAGAATAATTACGGTTGACTATACGTTCGCTGTTGGCGTTGGAAGTATTATTATTAGAAAGGTAGAAAAACCGACGGGGTAATCAGAACCAGCAGGATATAACAGTAGTGTATATATAGCATGTACACAAGTTAGCAGTAAAGAACGGAAGGAAAAGGCAAAGCCGGATTACAGTGGTATTCAATCTTCACAGAGAGTAAGTGGTACTACTTGTAACCGCATTGGCATTTTTTTCTTTTATTATTATTATTCTTACTTTTCGTGTGCCCTTATACCCTAAATAAATCCATACAGTGCAATGAGAAGAGAAAGTCACAGTGGAAGCTATACTACATCAGAATAAATCATGAAATCATTCAACTAAGCAGAAAAACCCTGACTCTGACTGTCGACATTTATTATTCTTTTTCCGCTCCTAGACACACACTCGCAAGTCAAGTGAATGATTTCTGTATGGATAAATTAAAAAAACATAATTAGTTAGAGTATATATTATGGCACGTTCTATACATGATGGAGAGAAAGTGACTACATGATTTTCGTTGATCTCAATGCAATGTTTGCCGGTCGGTGATGGTTGCGGCTGTGTGGTGTCCGTCCCTCTGTGATAGGTGTATAAATAATGTGTACCCTGCTTGCTGGTGTGTCGTAGAGAGAGAATTTCTCTCTCAGAGAACTATTAATCTACGATCTATTGTATTCTCTTAACAACACCTTTGGGTATTCGGTTAGATGTGACCCCGTAGAGAATAGAATAGACGTGGTAGAAAAAAGCATCTGCTACCTTATATGAAAGACAGCAATTTGAAACCACATCATCATACTATTATTCCTCGTGCTGAAACCAAATTCCACAAAAAGTGAACCGGAAAGAGTCATAGTCAGGGATTGGAGCGTTCGAAGTAAAAGACAAGAGAAGAGAAAGCTGGTAATGATGTTAACGGTTTTCGGTTTTGCTTTTTAGTTTGTTCAAGGGTATTAGGTAACGTATACCATGAAGATATGCACAGCTAGTAAAATAACAAAGAGTTGCTATAAACAAGACAGAAGTAGCGCTGAGATTTGGAATAGAGTATAATATTTATTAATTCATCATGTAAACAATTACTCACACAAGAGCAAAAAAAGTTTCCACTGCCTACATTTAGAGTTCATGGGCTAAAACGAATGGAAACAAAATGTTGAGCTTGGTGTGTCAGATTTGACGCTAAATGGTTCTGAATCTTGTAAGTTTTATGATGCCGATGCATGATGCATCAGTCTACTATAAAATTAGGTAAAAATACTGCCCAAATTCCTGGCATAAAGTTCATAGATCAGCCTTGAATGAAATCCTCCAGGATGAACTCCGGCATCGTAAGCGGTCAACTGGTCAGATTTTTAGTACTCTAAATTCATCCATGTCGATGAAGTTATGTCTTTGCAAAAATGTTATACTTTGAATTCAGACCCTTTGGCCAAGGTATGCTGCATTTTTAAGTTGTTTTCAATATGCGACACTTATATAGGTATGTATTCTTATGCAACGAACGGTCAGACGTAAAATAAATTCAATATACGTAGTACCAACGCTACTTTTAGTAAAATATTGTGTAAAATTTTAGTAGTAATTCGCACATGGTTGATGGCAAAGCATAAGATTTAAGTGTGAGTTAGGCATAACTAAGACATTTTCTGCAATATTGTGTAGTCCAAGCGGGGTTTCCGCATTTTAGATTGGATGGAACTGGAAAACGATTCAATGACTTTATGAAAAAGAAATATAAAGCAGCTTTCTAATGAGCACTGCTATCCTTTTGCTACACTTTCCCTTTTCCTTTGTCTGTTCAATCAATGTAGTATGTAGGCCATAATAAAATCCTCTAATAATTCTTTATACCATTTCTTCCATTGCGAGGTTGAAGTGTTCAGAGTTCTACATTTTCTCTTTCCTGTCCCTACTTCCCATGAGTCTTCATTAATGTCCACTTCCATTCCGACCTGGTGCTTTCACCGACAAACCTGAGAATGGAATTGTACTTGGCATATGACATTTTGAACTGCTGTCTGCTTCCATATAGTTAACTTGTTGGATTAGACTGATGATGCGCTGCAAAAATACAGCGTCATGGTCATGGATGTGACAAAATCATTGAAACTTGTTTTTCAACATGCTCAACGCATTGAAGTTTATTTACGTAGTACATATATTCTGAAATGCAAGCTATTACAGTAATACAGGTGCATGTATTTTCCATTGATTTTTTTCCAAAACCTAATAAATATAAATTGGGAATCTTTCTCTTTTGTAGGTAACAACAGCCCTACTACGACGGTCTTCCAAACAGGTTAAAAATCAGAACACCACACGTGGATGCCACAAAAATTCAATTGAGAAGGAAAACCAAGTGGGAAAAGTTATCATGAAGTTCTGTGTGAAATAAAGAGCACTCCCCGTAGTAGTTTCCAAGCGTTGTTGGTAATTCGACAAGTCAATTAGGTTTCTTTTCATTAATTTTGGTGATTGATTGTGAGAGAATCTGTAGTAGATAGAACATTCAATCAACAATCAACTTCAGTCTGTCAACTGTTAACCTTCAATGTGAACAAGTGCTGTTAAACAATTCGAATAAATACTTCTAGTGAGAAAGAGTTGCGAACATGTGAACTTCAAATGGAAACCCTCGCATACTGATTTGATTTGAATCAAAACAAAAAACGGTAAAGAAGTTAAAGGACTATTCAACACCTCCCACACAACAGGACACCAAACAAACCAAATTTTCTTACAATTTCCTTGCAGCAATTATAGACAACAACGCAAAAAGATTTTGTGTAAACAGCAACCGATTGTATTACGAATTCGGAGAATCACGAAAGCCTACAACAACTTTACAAGAAAAGAAAGGACAATAACGTGACTACATGCAAGGACGAAGAAGTACCATCAAAAGGCACAAGCTGAAATTATTAAGTTTACTGAGGAGACAACACTTTGCCTGTGAAAACTTTCTTGTGCTCTATTCTATCGTTGAAAGCTCATTTCGGTAGTTCGCCCCAATCATCATTATCATTCATTACGGTACAAAAGAAAAATGCTGTCCACAACTTCTCTTAGTCCTTGTCTTCATTTAAGCTTATTGTAGACACAAGTAAAGTTTGCTCAGGTTTTTTTTTACTGGAAAGGGAAAATCAAAGCAATCATGACGACATTGGAACAAGTTTTGAATGAAATAGACTGTATTGGGTGGTGGACCCAATTTCGGGAGGATTTGAAGAAATTTGATCCGAGAAAGCCTTGCTTTGGCTTTACATTGCAGAATGGAATACTTATTATAGCTATAATAGACGTGGTAAGTCCTACAAATGTTTAAATCAACCTTGTTCCTTTTCCTTTGCGAGAAAAGAGCTTTTGCCATTATAATTTGTTAAGAGTCATCTTTCCCGAAAATAACAGTGAAGGAGACTTCTTATATGCTTGGTTTAAAAGTGGAAATACGAGATAATATAATGTGTTGGGAAGTATATTATGCTGTACATATGTTTTCAAGGTCACTGTTTGTAACAGTCATGTTCATTAAAGCGACAACATGAGTCTCATAAAAAAGATTATTTTTCTTTTTTGTGTCGCTTTCAAGATTGGTGGAGTGTTGGGAGTACTGCCTCTGGTTATTTGGCTCACTGCAATGACACTTTTTAAGGATCTCATGCAGAGCATCAGAGAAGACATAACATTACAACCCATGGAGTCAGCCAAAACTGTGGAGAAATCATGTAAGAAAAATAAATAGTTGACTAATAGAAATTTTACTTGGAATGTTAGAAAAATTTTATTTTCAAAAGCTTTCCACAGGAATTTGAGTACATGTTCTGTTACCCGATAACATTTTCAATAATAAAATTACTTTCCACTCAAACGTCACAGACTGAAGACTTTCACTCAATGCGTTCCGAAGGAAAACCAAATGAAGTATAACAAATTGACATTAAGCAGGATAATATTTTAATGTTGACCATCTATAGTTTTCGTCTGGTCACATATAATTTTTTTAAACGAGTCTCAGTCGTCTACTAAGGACTCAACCAAATGATTTCACATTAAAAATCAAATAAAACAGTGCAATGTACATTTGCAGTAAAGTAAAGGCTGAAACAATATAAGGAGCCCGTTAAACCATTATTTTTTCAATTAGATTACGTATCTTTCCACCTTGTCACAGTCAAATGATTTCACATTAAATTTAAAATGTTAGTTAATTACGTGAAGACGTATCATCATTTTTACTTTCACCGTGTGTCGAAGGCAAATTGCAACGCAGTAGAAATGCGTATCGTAATAATGCATGTTCATTATTTGACAACCTGAAAAAAGTATGACAACGACAAAAAAATCTTAAAATATTTTATGCTCCTGCATGGCATGAGTTTTTTTCGAGTATAAAAATAGTCGAATGTGAAGTACATTAGTTAGACTAATAAAACGTTTTTCAAGGAGCTTACTCCACGTCACATTTCCACTCTCGCCTCAAGTGATGAAGGTTGAAGGAAGAATTGATGACTGCATAATACCAGTTTTATATAAAAGCATTGAACACTGAAGAAGAAGCATCAACATTCCAGGAGAGTTTCTCAACTTTCAACAGCTCGTTACTTGAATTATGCAGGAATCTCATCATTTTTTATTCACATGTAACATAACATGTGAATAAATTTAGCTATGTTAGTAATTGTTTTTTACTGGCCTTTAATAAGTGTTAAAATTTAAGTTACCAATAATATTGACTATTTTAACTACGTAGTTTCAATAATTATCGGTCAACTAAATGCTTGATTCCGGTTTAAAATGTCAACTAACGAATCTTTTCGCGTAACAAATCGTCTGTGGCTACAGTCGACTAAAAATATGTTCGTTGTATGCTACTCTAGACTAGACTCTAATAGCAGATATAACAGTAATAGCCTGTTCTTCTGGGGTACGTTAGGACTGATCTACATTTATGGGCCAGACTGAAGTAAATGAAATAAACATGTCACGATGCTGCGAAATGTTGCTTTTTTAAGATATGAATAATATGAAACCGTCTGGTACATTTGCAACTTGCAAGCTTGCCTATATATTTGTAGCTCACTTCAAAAATATTGTTCAAGGATTAGTTTCCCCAAGAGGTGGAGTTCGCTCTTATTTTGCGATCTGAGACTGCATCATTGATAACGCATTGAAAACTACGAACATGAATATGTGTCTAAATCTCCATTGGAGTTTTTACTTTAGTCTAAAAAATATCATACATTTTCATTTCATGTAATTCAACATTTATCATACCCAATACCCATGTCGTAATATAATGATAAAGATGATGATGATACGGTTCTCGGTTTACTGTATAAATAGGCTCGTTATAGTTAGAGGAAGTCTCTTTTCACCTAGAAGATGTGACAGACAGGAAATATGCGGCCCAAATGCAAAATGTTGGAAACGTTATCTTAAGTTATTACTATTACACTGAGGTGTGTATGCATTCTTAACTTGGGTTGCAGGAGGTGAGAATTCAGAGAAAGAGAAGTTGGAAGTGAAGCTAATGAGAAAGGACGTTTTTATTGGCTTCGCTTTTCAAATACTGATGTGATGTGGATGCTACAATGACACTATACAGCGCTAGTATAATATTCCATTTCGGATTTAGAGCAACCAGCGGAATTTACGTTTGTTCCTTCTCTTTATTTATGCAGTGAAAGCATTTTTACAACTACCTTGTTGTTTGTTAGCTTGTACTTTTGAACTTGAAACACATTGCAAAATAAAAGCACCGATTCCTTTGTAAAAAGCAAGCGGAGAAAGCAGTGTTAGAATTGCCGCATTCTTATCAGCAGCAACAGAAAGGAAATGTAAAACAGATGAAGTACTCCCTATGTACTTTTTAACTGTTGGCAGAGAACATATCCCTTGAACAATCAAGGTCTAGCATGTTGGGTGTATGGATTGTGGATATGAAAATAGATGTCAGAAAAAGGAAGAAAAATATCTTCTTGGTAGCGAGAAGAAAGAAAATTGCATATTTGTGTGCTCCATTTTTTAAACTCTTTTTGTTATAGTTTGTAGAACCACCAGCGAGAAGGAGAAGGCCATAATAATGTATACATACCACACATTTATCTGTACATTACATGATATTAGAGCAGGGTTGGTATGATAAGGAGAAAAATTTCAATATGAAGTGTTTTCTCTACATACCAAAAAGTGAACATCATTTGCCTGTACGTAGGTAGCTTTGTGCCGGAGGTACAATAGCGATAATGTTTTCTTTCAAGTGAAAGTTCAAAAGTGAACACACAAAAAGCAAAAAGCCTACATGGAATAATTTCACGAGTTCTAGTTTTGTAATTGTTTAATTAATATGCATTAACGGATTTTTTTCTCTTTTTGTTCCACAGTTAGTGTGTTCCTTGCCATCCTTTGTCTTGTGATCAGCGTGTGTCTTCTCGAGTTCTACTTGGCAATGCTCCTATTAAATGCTACAAAAAAGGTATATATAGTGTAGTTTATATTTATACAATTATGTTTGTATGTAATACCCTTATAAGTAGAATTCAAGTAAATTCGTGGATTTTTAATAATTAAACATGCTTTAGAACGAATGCTTTACATTTACACGAACTTTGAGCTTTACAATCATCATGCATGTGATCTACTTATTGCAAGCTTACCAGACTTTTTAGCTTTTAATTCGAATTCATTAATGGATTACTTAGCATTTCTTAAAGTTCGATTTTACGGATCGAAGTTTTCCTGCCATCTTTGCTCATGAAATTAGCTAAGAACAAAGTACGTTGATGGTAATCTCGAAAGGATTACAAATATCTGCAGTAACAAACATTTAATTAAAATCCAAGATTTTCGTGACAGGCACAAATTATCTTGCATTGCATATTGCATCTTTGTCTTTGAGTTAACAAACAATGTCTAGTATTTTCATTTCGTAAAGTAAAATAGAAAAGCCCCCTGCTGCTGAGATGAAGGCTTGTTTAGTATAAATAATACATTTGGAGAATGATGTTGGGACACTAGATTCATTAATATTTAATACAGAGAATTCTACTGGGAACAACATCAAGTCATTCTATTGCTAGAAATGGCACAGGGACTACTATATTCTCTTCGAACTCCAGATAATTGCTTTCGTGGCAAGTGACACAAACTATTTATTTTATAGAAATGTTTTGATACACGTTTAGGGAAAATTGACGTATATGTTTGACCACTACCATTGACATTGCAAGGCAAGTCACTGATAAATATAACCATTAGCACTAATTAATAAATACCTAAATGCTCTTGATTATAAATAAGGTAACAAAATTCACGTAAGCCTGTATTACTCTGCACCAGGCGACCATTGTTTTATTGCTTGACTTGCAGCAATGAGAAATGTACATTCATGCAACTGCAGAGATTTCAATTGGACAGAGATTTCATCGCTAACATTTTCAGAGCATTACAATTAAGCATTACTACGGAGTGCTAAAACCACGACCATACCTTTTCATTACAACATTTTTACATTTGGTTTTGTCCTTGACTTCCAAACTTTGTGACTTGACCATAAATTCTTTCACGATGAAATGAAGATAACGTTTTGCATCCTCTCACATGCAAAAATATTCGCACCAATTTTGCAAGGCATTCGTCTGATGTAATGCTCCTTAGAGCATGGCAGCCGTTCATTAAAACGGTTATTACTATAATTCAAGTCATTGTTTGAATCGTAACGAGTAGGCTACACAGTAGTACTAGTGCCCAGCTCCCATTTAAAAGGTATTATTACAAGGTTACGCTTTGCGCTCAGATTTCAATGGGATTCATTTCCATTAATCATTTGGTCTGCACAGTGAAAGTTAAGAATGTGTTCATACTAAGCACGTACCTACTATGTATTCCGGGTTTAAATCTGGGAGTGTGATGTGAGCATATTTCCAAATGATTTCGAGATATGGAATAACATAGAACTGCTTGCCTTACAGTCTTTCATTACCAAGTTGCATGCACCCCCGTCACTACTTTATCTTCAAGGTAATTAGTAAGTTGTGAACATAGGATATTAGTATTGTGCTAGGAAGTTTGTAGCTTTTATATAATTTCGTTTCGGTATTGAATGGTATACATACAAAAATGCCATTTTTTCTTAGCTTTGTACCTACCTACATTCTTCTCCTCTGAAAATAAACTAGCTTTGTTCAGTTAGAAACAGGTATGTTATGTGCTTTTCGGTATTAGTCTTTTAGAGAGGCGTAACTAATCCTGATTTACTCGAACGTTTTTGTTATTTAAGCGAACATTATCACACATCCGATCCAATTTTTATGCTTTCTCCAAATGAATGCCAAAACTAAAAAAGTCGACAAACTTCCACCTCATTTGGAAACTAGTTATATCTACTATAAGCCTGTAGCGAATTCCCTCTTGTGTAGTACAATGGCTGCTCCTTCACTCTTAGAAAATCGTATAATAGGAGGAATACGGAATTACAACATGCCACATTACATTCCGGTTTAAATCAACAAATGCCATAGAGTACAGTATAATATACGTGTTGAGGTTCCCATTGTTGTATTTGTATAGCATGAGCATGGCGTGACCTTGCTCTTTTCCTCCTAAAAATAGACATAATGATGTAAAAATGCATAACTGCTACTATTACTGACACTAAACTGAATGGGTAAATATTCACAAAAGTGCCTCTTCTGCACTTTTTTACTCTAATAAAACTTAGAAAAACTTTTCCCAGCTGTACCGGTATGCTATGGTTGATATTTCGATAATTTTATCGGTCGCCTGCCACCGTCATTCTTTTCACAGGCTGGGTGAGACGTTTCGTCTACTCATAAACTTTCTTTTTATTTTGTATGAATTATGCGTTAGGAAATTAGCAGCTTTTTTCACGGAGGTTCCGACTTTTTGACAAAAATGCATGGCTTGTCATAACTTTAACTTCATATAATATACATACATTCAAGGCTACATGGAAATGAAATAATATCTAACTTCCTATTCTTTTCATATGGATATTTTTTTTTCTTTCAGAAAAAAGTGACAAGTTGCTATCTATATTGGAGATTGATCGTGGTCGTCCTCCTCATTGTCCTATTCGTTCTCGGAGGTGTTATACTGAAAGCTTACGTCGTTCACATAGCCATCTTGGGCACTGCCGTGTGTCTCTACAAACTTTACTGCTTCTGGGTGGTGAAGGAATTCGTGGCCAAGATAGGAACGGTGTCGGCTACAGAGAATATGGACAGCTTGCCAACAGTTTGTGGAGAAAATGAAGAATTTACCAAACTATAAGAACAAGCTATCATCGTCACATAGTATTTCAGTCGTATCAATGCGCATTTATTAAGCATATACTTCACATAAATTAGCCATTTCTCTTTATACCCCCGCTTATATTATTGCGTTGACATTGCAATAATACTCAGCGTTGATGCCACTTTTGTATCCTCACAAAACTATATAATCCCTAATGTTTGCATAATGCGAAAATAAATCAAGTGTATATAACCTGCATATAAGGGGAGGGGAATCGTGAGACAAAATTGTAAATGCAGAAATAAGAGCAGCAGTCGACGTCGACACAAAATATACGACTTACACTGCTTTCACTGTGTGTACAAGCACATATATAAAACATGTAAAAAACCTAAGAACTGTTTTTTATTTTCATTTCTATTCACTCTTCCCTTTTTCCTTGCTTTCATTTCACTGACTTCCTATTCCTCTTTGTTCTGCTTGATAGCTGAGGTTCCTCCTTCTTCAAGGCTATAGACCAAAAAAACTGATTGTGTGTTTTGTGGCATAGCATGTTATGTTTTGTTACTCAAACATCAAAAAGGACGACAATGAAAATAATATTATCTTTAACATCGCAATAAAACTTCATTCTTTGTGACCATTCATGTCCAATCTTTAAAATACTTTGGCTATTTGAGACAGCAGTAAACCATATCCTGTTTCCTTTTTT
>JAQIWN010002722.1:0-14930 GCA_034699025.1 Entomobrya cf. arborea Gr-Col-00668 | reverse complement strand
TAGGCATACATATTCTAAATATGCAGTAAAGTAAGCAACAAGAAGGCAGAGTAATGCATGTTTGTGGGTGAACTAAAGTTGATGATCCCTCTCTTTAATAAACAACAAGGCTTGTCAGTGAAAAACGTTGTATTACAACAGTACTAACTATCCCTAGTGCTGGTATTAACTAACAGCAAGCATGAAAACAGGACTTGTCTCTTTGCAATCTTCTTCACTCACAGCATTCAGCAAGGTCTGTGGTTAAAATATAATTTTTTCCCTATCCCTACGACGAAAGTGATGCACATTCGTGAGATATACGACTCACAGCATCAGTTTGCAGTCGTAACGCAAACCTAGCAGGTATACGACATGTCTTTTTTGTACATGGCATGGCGTTCGGTCTCACAAAAAAGAGCTGGCTAGAGGTGGCAAAATAAAGTTGCGAGAAGATAAAAATGTGCATAAAAACACGAGTGTAGAGCACATACTTTTAGTGGCAGTGTCCCGTTGGTTTTGGCAAAAAAATGGCTTTTACTTGTTGATGATGAGGAGTAAGCAAGCACTAACCAACCAACAAATAAAACCCTCTTCAAAACAACCTACTGTTTTTGTGGGGAGGGTTTCACGATCAATGTGAAACTGAGTACAATTTTTTTGACTATTGTATAATGTACACTAATAATATACACAAACAATAAAAAAGGTTGACGAAAACAGAACACAGGAACCAACAAACCACCAAATATGCTTAATATATTACTTGTATGCTTTGCGGGACAAATCGACAACCTTGTAAAAATAAATTTGCCAAGAAATATGTTTTTGTTGTGGTCCTGTGTTGTCCTTGTCCTGTCAATTCTGTTATGTAAGGGTGATCTTAAGACGACGCCAGGTCCATGTTAAAGCGGGTAAATGGTAGATTGAGTGATATTTTTATTGCTGTCAATTTAGATTGATAATATGAAATCGGAAAGTTATCCGCTTGCACTGTGTAAGATGTAAGTATAATGATTGTACGCTGGATTATTAGGAACAATTACTTGTGATGTTTTTCATGTTTTTCAACAAGAGTACTTAATTACGGCGTCCCATATTATTGAAAGCTCGTATTTGCTACATAGCATAATAATTAGTTGTATACGAATGAGCATGGAAATGGTTCAGAACTCAGGATGTATTTTGAATGTATACATTTTAGTACTTGCACAAATGCATGGACAACATTTGCAAAAAAAAATGTTTTGAAGCATAAACCGCTCTGATAATTATTTTCCCCTTTTTAAGTGTGTGAAGGAACAAGTATGTTTGGAAAACGACGACAAATTTTATTCTTACAAACACATGACAAGTGTAGACTAAAAGTTACATTAAGCTCTAGAAAATTTCACATACATTTCTGTACGGGATGCGAGGTGGGTATGTGATTTTATTTGTCTTATATGATGCTCAACTGTTGTACTGGTTTTAAAAAGGGTTGATCTTTTAACATGTGCCTAGAGTAAAATCATAAAACGTATCATAAAATTACATTTTGATGAGTCACAGCTTTTTTTCTTGGATACAAAAACGTTATTTTTTCTTCCTACAAATGTTTATGAAATGAGTGCGAAATGAAGCGATATGATATGAGCATTTATATTACGTGTATTTAAACACGATTTAAACACGACGACGCATCGGCCTGATTCAAATGCTTTGTTTGTAATTGGACGTCGGCGGTGCAATGCAAATTACAGTGGAGTAAACTTTTGTTTTTTACTCGCTTCCGGTTTTGTTTCATCATAATTGATCTTTCATTCTTTTGTCTCGGGCCGAAGTGTTAATAAATGTATCTAGAATATGAAAATGAAATGCACCACAAGTAAATTAAAATAGCTGTGACGACATTTACCAAAGTAAAACTCACAATATTTATGGATGATAATAAGCCATAAGCAGGGATGATAAAATCTGAAAATTACAATAACTTTAATTTAACAATCAGCATTTACTGCTCAGGATTGACAGAAAGATATTTTTTCAAACAACAATACTCCGTGAAAGTTAATAGAAATGGAATCCTGGACTTTAGCCAGGTTTTTCACGGGGTATCTTGAGAATTTGCGTGGTCATTTTACTGTCAATATATCGTAGTTTTGCAAAAACTAGATATGGTATTCAACTCATCCAAAAAATGGGTATTAGGTTAAAATAACTGGTTAAGATGATGATACGCTTCAATCAAACTTTCACATTAAAATTTTCTCAAGTTTGGACGCTATAGCGCTAGCTTAAACTGTTGACATTTTCTTCCTTCGGATTTGATCGAAAATATTACTTGACCTTAAAATCTTCATCCATGTCCGAACTGTGAACTAAACAATAACTACATATGTATATAGTTGCATGTTAAGCAAACCACTTTCACTCCTGTATGTATCAAACGAAAACGTATTTATTGATAAGATGCAGGACTAGTGCCATTTAAGATTCTTGATAAGATGCCTAAAAATCACAATACTAGAAATCTTTATAAAAGAAATTTTAATTGTGAGCTATCTGAGATACTGTTTTTAAACATATGTAATTTAAAACGATTTTAAGTGCTCAAGTTCAATGTTTCAGTTACAAAACGTCAATACATTTACATTTACGTCAGTTTTTATGAAATCATTTCGCAACCTGCCGATTTCTACTAAAATTGTGATGCTGAACTTAAATTTACATACATACTGTCACCTCGACTTCTCTTAGCGTAATATCATCTTGAGTAGTCACAATTACCCCTTGTATTAGCATTGAAAACTTATCGACCTGTCACGTTAGGCCAAAGACTTTGGCCTGTTTAAGTTTACATAATAATTTTCATATTCATGATTCATGACTATGACAAACGGCTGGATACTTCTAAGTCTCATTAAAACACACTGAGCCGTTTCAGCAGAATTCCATTTCATATAAGGGGTTTTGGATTGGAAGCTCCAAACAAGTAAATTGTTTGACGTAAAATGTACCTGTTGTATGATAGTTGACGAATCCGAGCCCATTTTGTTAAGCATTTTGACTTTACTTAGACATTGACCTATGCAGGTGAAATTATACTTCTAAAATTTATTTTGCTCTGGAATGTTTTTTAAAGTCCAGTATAGTTATAAAATATAAAGTGAAGGCATCAGGCATTTAAAGAACTTGAATTAACTCCGGGATACTCATCGCCAATATGTCACTATATGTTTATAGAATGGTTATAACCTAATCCAAAAGGTTTCTCATCTACTTAATTGTACTTTGTACAACAGAGATTTTTGAGAGAAGAGCTTGTTCTAAATTATTTTTGAGCTTAAACTTTCAAAGCGAATGAGTTGTACACGACCAAAAACGTTCATACTTAAGAAAATGACAAGATAATTTATTATAGTTTTTTGTCTTTATTGGCTCGTATAGGTAAATCATAGAAAAAGTGCAAATCAGCCAAACAAACTTGCAAGCTAATGTAATGCCGCAGTTGAGAGTTACCCCTTAATATAAAATGATTCTCTTCAGCCAAAGTCATTGATCCAATAAACCGCTATCCATGGGAAATTGTAAAAATCACATGCCACGACTGTACCACCCAAGGGTCAAAATGAATGTTGCACAAAAAAATATGTGTTGTGAGGTGCTATCAAAGTCGATACCTCTTTCACATCCACATCCACAACGTGGACGTATATATGTATCTATGTACATAAAAATGAACATCCTGAATTTGTAAATTTTACTCATAAATATAAAACATTTCCCGTTCCTTTTACTTCCTTATAAAGAGCAAATATTAAGCCAGCCTTGTAAATAAAAAGGTGGTTTGAATTTGAATTAATACTGATTGTATACTACCTAACATATACAAACGTTAAACCAACTATAAGTAGGTTTAGTAAAGAAAACTAGTCTGCTGTATTTAGGTATTTCTTGTACACTGTATTTTCGTAGATTTTAACAACACCAAAAAACAAATAAATTATGCAAAATAGATTTATTTTTATATCGACTTGACTTTGCAGGGCATTTTACAAGTGCTTTCAAGGTTTTAGGTATTATCTTGATAAAAATACGGTTCTTGATTACGTCATTTTCAAGTGGAATATGTTGTAAGAAGAGTTGTCGTTGTTTGCATGCAATCATAATAGCTTTATGATTAAAAGATCTTCTGTTTGACAAGCCATCAAATCATCACCACCATCGTTATTATTATTCACTATCCGGTAACTTTAAGATGATGTAACTGGACCAAGCTTTTTAATAACATTTTACAAACCGCATTTGATGCTCAAGTCATTATAATAGGTTTCGGCAAAAAGATGTTTTTGTCAGACAACAGGCAATAAACGTAGAAAGCAAATGTTAGAAAGGTTAGGCCAGGCTTGTTACAAGTTTATGTTTATCGTGGTGGATGTACTATTGTTTTTGAACGATAATCGATCAGAAGTAAAATTCTTATTGTTAGAGAAAAAACACATTTTATTTGCTTGCTGCTATCGTTTACACCAATTGCATGACGGCAATGAAACAACGGAACAAAGCGAAAAGGAAGAAACTTGTTTTTTCTTCTTTTTTTGTAAAAGGGCCAAAAACAATGTAACAGTTCTGAAGGGTTGTTATTTATATTTAAAACGATGTTTGTGTTGATGTTTACGATTTACGATACGATATGAAAACGCCGTGATATTAAAATAGTACGCCGTAAACGAAAGAAAAGCAAAGTCGTCTAAAGAATTTTCTCTATTTGAGGTAAAATAACTTTTAGTTATTTTTGTATTTGATGAAAGTTTTGCAGTGTAAAAACCACTAACTAAACTTGAAACTTGAACTCCACAACTCTTTATAATTACAAGAACCCATCTCTATGTGACATTTATTTAACTGATGCTAATGATGCGACATCCATCTAGACATTTTATTTGTGAATTGTGAGATGTGAATTGTAATTATGACTTTTTTTACACTGAAAACTTAAAGATATGACTGAAATGAAAACAAAGAGAAAGATGGTAGAATTGAATTAAAATATTTTTAAACTTGCTTAAAATATTTTGTAAAACGTACTTAGGTGTTTGTCCGTTTAGGTTTACTGTATCATCAAAATATTAAAAATACCTATCGAATCAAATTAAATGATGAACGAAATGATCCCGTCTTGACTACATTTTTCATTACTGCTCGAGACCTATATCGCCCGCTAACAAAAAACCCAAAATCCTATTATTCACGCTGATCAGGTACCTCTCAGATCATTTGCCAATGATAATTGGCTAGTACCTATGGACTTACCTGAACAACCTTGACCATCAACCAGACTAACCAGCTTTGAACTTGAATTTAGACTATCAGCAACGTACTCATCTAATCTTTATGAACGTTGAGTCCATCATAATGTCGTTTCAACTGGTAGTCTTTCTGTCTGCTCAGTTTGCATAAGTCGGTTTTCTTGTTCGAATGCATCGGTTTTTATCATGTTAATTTAAACACACAAAACTTAGTTTTTAGAGGAAATGAATTAGTAATTTTGAGACTCGACGAAAGTTGTCAACCTAATGATGAATATAATTAATTACCTGCATACACACATATCTAATCTAACAAGGTCTTGAACAAAATACTATCGCTATAATAGTCTACGCTGACAACTGTTTTCCCCAGTTTTTCTTCGTCTGTGAGTTTCTATTTGGGTGAAATCAAAACATGAGTCAAAAACTTGCAAATGATTTTAGGCTACAACTCCCACATAGAATGTTGTTAGGGTCCTGTGGTTAGTATGATAAGCAGTTCACTAACTAATTATGATAAACCATCACAGTTAAAACCGGCACCAAAGATTAAGAGTTCACATTTCTGCTTCTTCAAACCTATAAAACTATATTTAGTATGGTTGACGATCAAAAAACTACCAATCTTTACTAAACAACATACCAACACCAAATATAATGTATACCCAAACATTAGTCTGCTGGTTTTTTTAACAGTTAGTTAATTTTAATTTATTTTTCATCAATATTACGGTACCTTCATTTGGGATATGAAATTAATCGATGCCTTCAATGATCAATAATTAAATGAAATTTACAGCTTACAAAAGTACAAAAGGTACATTTATATGCCATACAAGCGTCATGAAAATGGAGAAAGTTATGATGCCCGGCTTTTGATGATATGCTGATCATGAGTGTTAAGTCGTGCGCATTCTACATTCCAAACAAGGCCTTTTTATAGTTCACCAATTAAGTTGTATTATTTTTAACTCCAACTGTCACGAATTTTGGCTAAAATCGTGAGTGCAAACTTTACAGCTTTATTCACCGCGTATTTTATTCAAGACCATCATATTATCATGAAAGATTGGTCTTCGTGACAGGACAGTTTAGCAGTTTATTGCTCAGACGATATATTATAAGCATAGAGTGTTGTGTGAACAGAGATGACATTTACAAGGAAAGGGCAGCAAAATGGTTAGATTCAGTTTAAATTTATTATAAACACACAACACACATACTTGCAAAAAAAACGAAGGGGGATGATGATGATTTCATACTCTAAACTGCACTAATTTGTGTCTCGTCAGCGGAATCATGATGATGGAAAATGTGGTTTAGGAAGTTCATTGGGCCAGTAAAGATTATTGCCCTCGGTTGGATCAAAGCCCTCTTTGATTATCATTATTATATAAACAAACATTCATTTCATACTACAGAATAAAAAAACATGAATGAGATTACATTCGCGCACACACTTTATTATTCCGGTTAGCTGACTGACGTGCAAGGCAAATACAAAATGCAATCATATTCACATGTGACCATCAATCGACAGGTTTTTGTCCGTTTATCCACAACAGCAGACAAATTTCAATATTCATATTGCACACATACTTGTCTAATATATGCAAAGATTTAATTCAAATTTTAGTATACCATCATCATCATCACAAATGACTCATAATCATAATACCTTGCCTCCTGTATATTCAAGTGCATGTAGTTCTCTTCAATTTTTAATACATCTTTCCACAAAAAAATCAAATACACATTCTTTTTTATTTGCAAATTTCAAAAACCACATTTTCATCTCGTTTCATTTGCAGCTGTACAAAAACGAGGTATTATTTCATTGCAAGTACAGAAGTTGTTTTAATCGCTGGCACACAAGATGTTTATTGGCTGTGGGGACGTCAGATAATATCAAAAATTTTACATAATGGATGAAAACGATGTTTTGTCATCATCAACATCGTCATCTTTTTTAGGTGCCAGGTTCATTCTCTTTTAATGCTTGCATAGTTATGGGTTCAGTTCATGACATGTAGTAGTACTCAAGAAAAAAACAAAGGAATGCAACAGGTCGTTTTATTCTAGCTTGTTGCTGTCGGTACGATTGCTTCCTGTGAGAGAGTTATTTTTTTATGTAAACATATTTTTATGCATAGAAATGTTCTTATTCCGCAATCCCAACTTTACAAGTTTGCATGTAACTGTGAATGAGGAGGAAGGTGACGATTAAATGACAACCATTTACTTTCATTTGAGACTAGTTTGCTGAGTGAGTAATTATGATCGCCAACTGAGCAGACAAGTACTGAAACTACGTAAAACAAATAAATGTATTTTTATGTTCGTATAATTTAGCGTTTGGTGTAATAATACATTATATGATAGTATACGTCTTTCGTAATTTTCATGGTCGAAAAAATCATATTTCTGCTTATTCAAGATAATTTATGAAAATCAAAATGAAGCTGACTTTAGAAGATGATGATGAAGAACGTTATAATAATGAGTAACATATTGCCCCATATTCTAGTGCTCTACCCCAATAAATACGCTTAAAATATATCTTTTTCAATGTTGGATTTGGTTGTTGGTTAAAATTAAATTGGATTACCTATGCTGTTTCTCCAGGAAAAAATTCAATATATGGTATATAATTTGTATTCTATGCAAAGCAGTTATTTTTTAACAATGAATTTAACTGACTTCCACCAACTACTATTTCCAATCAAAAGAAAATGGCAATGTGGTGTACAACAATCAGCAAAAGCAAACTTAGGTGTGCTATCAGTATATTTAATGAACTATGATATTGATCAGTAATCGTTTTTGACAAAAATTTCAAAACTCGAAGTGAAAAATTAAATTCTAAGCAATGTCCTCTAGCCCAGTTAGATTATAGTGATAATGGAACATGTGCTTATGTAGTATATATATATATCTTTAGCACAGATAAGATTTCTTTCATTACTCCAATAAACTTTTATAATTCTTTCTGCCTTACCACTTTGACGTTAGAGTAAACCACCACTGCCGCAGAGCCGATCAGTCCAGTAAGTCAGATTGAAGTGGATTATTTAGCGAGTTCAAAGTTTTATTTATCACTGTTACAAAACACGACGTCACTTTTTGTGGAAAGGCGATGAATATAGTTTGTTCTCGACAGATTATTAAGTTATTTCCGTATGATTGGAAGTGTGGAAATGTCAGACATGAGCTAGTTGTTAGTTTGAAGGTAACTGTGTTATTGCAAGACATTGCCCTCACATTTCGTTTCGTTATAATTAGTATGCGAAATGTGAAAAATGAAATGTTCGATTGATTCAATGCAGTATTAATTCATTTAATGATTTATTGCAAAGCAAAGTATGGGTCCATTTGGATTTATTCTTTTTTCCATTTAATTGATGTACATTTCATATGATTATGCAATCATCCAATACATACATACGCTGTGTTATGTCATGTAAAATTTCATTTGGATGAATTTTTTATTCTCTCTTAAAATATTTAATAATTTTACTATAATTGCCAATTTTACGATTTGTTAGGTTCTACGATCTCTCGTACCTCAACATTCGGTTATATTATTTTTTGGACTTTCTACTTATCTATACTCATAAAATATTTGTTTTTTTGCACTGTATTTTGGAAAACAGCGCTTTACTACTCCACCGTGTGGAGTCCGTAAGTTTAAAACTAGTAATTGGAGGATTGTTGAGAAAATATTTAATTAAATCTTCAAACTTAAAATAAATCAGCGCAGTAACTAATTTGGACTGCCATCATCATTAACTTAATTATCATTATCACATAAAATCTCTATAATTATAAATTATATCATCAAAAATTAAATTACGAGAAAACATGCGTTTTTTTCTTATCTATAAATTTTTACTTAATATTTAATAATATAATCACAAAGCGCAATCAGACCATTTTAGTTAACTTTAGAGCAAAAAACAATGAGAAAAAATAATATTTATGCACACAAACTTCAAGTAATACATTCTTGTACTTCTCTGTTCGATAAATTGTAAGTTACCGGCATCAATAAATTCTGCTTTGCAAATCTACAAAACGTTCAAGTATTTTTTTTGAGCCTTTCTCACCAAAAATATGTTATGGTACAAAATGAACATTGTATGAGTAGAGTAGAGTAGCTTGATTGAATTCGTTTAATAAATTTGGTATAAACCAGCAGCATACCGCACCGACATCATCATCTCGTTTTTTGTATAATGAACAATGAAACATTTTTTTTATCACGACATCGACAGTACAAACTTAAAACATTATCATCAAAAGAATTTCAGTAACGTAACATTACGTTTTTGTTGGAATGTTACTTTTCCTGAGTTATTTGTAGCATAAAAAAATTACGTTATTGTTATTCGCACTTCGCGATCGGCCACAACAGGAAAATATATCTGCATATACCGTAAGTAAATCTCGATGTCCTTTTGGTGGTGCAGGCAGAAGATTACTCGGTCAACCTGAGGGAGAAAAAAAAGAATTAAAGTAAAGTCACGCTTTTTTCATATGTAATTTTGAAATGTTTTCCTCATAGTTTTAGTCAGTGTTACGCTAGAAGAGTCTCCACTACTCATGAAGATGCACATGACATACAGTTCAGTAAAGTTGAATAATCAACCGTGTAACGATAATGATGATGGTGCAATGCAACGCGCATTTCAAAGTAATCTTGAAATGTTGTTCTGCATGATTGTCTATTGAAAAATGTTCCGTACTATTGCCATTATAATCAATAGTGTACCAAAAATTTCATTTATTTTCACGTAAGTAACGTAACAAAAATTTGGACAACTTATGGGCTCTCTATATCTCTCTGTGAAAAAGAAATGACTGCGTTTAAAGAAAATGCCATGCTCTTTGTAAATTGCATATTATTCGGTCGGTGAATGTGTCTTATGCATGCATTTTTTATCATTGAAGCATATCAGAAAACAGGTACTTCTACTATTACAACGATCATTTCGCTTCACTGCATTATGATTATTTATGTACATATTAAGTATCCCAGTTATAATTATGTGCAATGAGGAGAGGAGACTCTCTTAGCTGAAGAGAAAAAAAGCAAGCGAAAACTATCAAAGAACCGGAATTACAGCAAATATTCCCTCTACTTTGCAAAAGAAGTAAATCGTTTCGTTTTTTGAAAAAAAATGAGTACAAACCTCTTGTTTATGTTCCTCCAAGAAATGCCTCACGGTCCTGAGTGCAATAGAAGCGGCGAACTTTTTCGATAAGCTTTTCTTCCCAGTGGAGATGCAGGGAAAGGCCTAAATATTTGAAATAATTTGGGTAAACAAACGATAACTATCAAAGCTCAATTTAATCACCTTGCATTGCATGCATGCATGCGGTCCTCCTCTAAAAAATGAGGATGAAAATATACTCATATTTTTTATTAGTATTCATTTAAAAAAGAAAATTTACAATAGTCCTCAGTCTGTGCATGAGAAGAAGTTTGAAGGAATTAACGTAACATCCCGTTAGTTGATCTGCATCTTCTGTCAAAGGTCCATTCGTATGGATAACATCTGTGTGAGAGGACATACGAAAACCAAGTAACACATATTTATAAACAAATATGCAACAAGTTTATAAGAAGAAGAGAAAAAAAAGTTGAAGAATGATCTCCTCAAGTGAAAATAAGAAACAAGTGATGTAATGTAACGTGAAAAAATATTTTATTTGTGCATAAAGTAATAACTGGCGGCTGTCAAACTAGTTTTTTCCTCATTCCATTTGACTGCACTCATAGTAATAGGTATTAATTCTAAGCATTAACTACCGCTATATGATATGATTGCATGCTATTGGGACTTGGACTGGACGATGCCTAAAAATTTGAGATGACGATGATGACCACGATACGATGGACCGATTGACCGATCACTGTATATTGCACCATTATCATGGTCATTATTTGACTTGTTTCGTTTAAAAAGGATTTTTGCGTACACGCATACATTAGTTGGCTTAAGTATATGGTAAATTGTATTGATAATGATTTCAAAAAAACGTATAATTTATATAATTTTTTTCAAAAGTATCTGGCATCTTAAGAGAACCTCATGTTTAAAAAAAAATATTCTGCTTGCATGGCACAGCTGAATAAATATTTGACATTGAATGGTTTTTAGCTCTTTTTAACGGAAGCATAACATTTTATATTATCAAATCAACTTAATGGGGTCTATTATGCAGAGAGATACGTCAAGTATTTTCATAATAAATTGCGTACTTCATTCATAGAAAGGAAGAAAGAAAGGAAAAAGATAAAAATGTTGTTTACCGAGAAGAGATGAATCTAAATTGTTTTGGTAATAGCCTATTTAATAGAGTAAATGAAAAAAAGTTTATTAGCAGTTAAGTAATTTACGTACATTTTGCTGGTAGCGAAAATCCAAGTGTCATTTCCGCTTGACCTGGACTCAGACGTGACAAGGATTTGCATGCCTCACGAAGATTCCTTCCAGCTTGATCATGAATTAGCTTATCAACTATGAAATCAAAAGTTGACAAAATATTTAGAGATGAAAAAGATTGTTAAGCCAAAAGACATGATATATTGTTTAGGTGGGATAATAAATTTTCATGGAAAAAAGCTCAGCAGTAGGTTTGACAATAAGCTATGCAGGAAAAGAAAGGATAAAATCGTGATTGTTACGGGTATATGCATTTTTTTCACGAACCTCCATCAACACCAGAGAAGTTCTCAGTAGTCGAGTTGACAATAGCATCCACGGCAAGGTTTGTAATACATGTGTCAACGAAACAAAGACTCACCAACTGGTTGATATATGCGTCGGGTCGGATGGAGTTGTTCTTGTCTACAAAATGGCACATAAAATAAAACTCATTTTGAGAAAACGTGTCCGGGCATACATAATGAAGAGTTTCTCTATAGGTAAATAATGGTACATGCGTTTCATTTGTCTGACACCAACATCGTTTCTGTTAGACATTTAGTAAAAAAAAATGTACGAGCTATGCTGCACGTACGTACAGGTGTCATATTTCAATTCAAGTTTAATAGTATAAATAACGGCTTAACACTTCTTATAAATGAAAAATTAGCATTGTGCATGTCATCAAATTGATAAAAAAGAAGAAGAAGAAAAGAATGGTGAAATCTTACCGGTGAAATCAATAATCCTATGTTTTTGGTCAGAATAGTAAATATTCCATGTAGGTATTTCTTTGACAAAGGTAACAAATTCAGATTGATGCGAGGTTGATGACGCTGTTGACGTGTTGAGTTTTCGAACAGTATAGTTATTATTTGTAGTTGTGTGATGATGGTGGTTTGGTTGATTTTGGTGCATTCCCTCAAAAGTGAAATAAGAAGGGAGAGTTGGCTTTTTCATCACAGGTTCACTAGTAATCATCGGTTCTGAGTCTGTTGGTGAAGGTGAGGAGGTCGGAAATCTGTGCTGGTGGTGATGATGATGTTGATTGTTTGTTGGAGTGTGTGATGATGGTGATGATCGATGATTTTGGTGGTGGTGGTGGTGCATGTTGTTCTGCTGATGAAAATCATGATTGTGTTGATTGTTGTAGTAGGAAGATGAGCGATCGTAACTGTTGTAACCGTAGTTTGGCCTTTTGCTGTTGTTATTGTTATTATTATGAATGGCTGCAATGGAAGATCCTGTCGAAGAGGTTTTTACCGGCTGCTGGGTCCATGGCCAAGGACTCCCCATTGTACACTTATTTATTTGACAATGACAATGAGTGTACACGCTTTACAATCAAAAGGTTTAGGTTATCGTTAAAAGAACTGATTTCACAACTACTGGATTTGTATAAACAAATTTATTCTGTTGCATTTTTTTCACCTCTTGTGTCACGTAAAAATGCTACTAACACATATATAACATATCCATAATAATAAAATTTACAATGCAATAATTTTTATTAGTTGGTACGCTATGTGCTTCTTTTCTGCTCTCAAACCGTTGTCACAAATTTGGACTAGTTATTAAATGTGGGCTTACGCTTATACTTTCCAATAATACATGTTCATGTAACTGTATTCCAATGTAACAGTAGTGGAAATTTGGCATTTACAATTATTACACACACACAAAACCCATTGCCATCGCCATTACTAAAAGTTTTATATGCACAAAATCTTGATAATACGTAATGGTACTTGTGTTGTTTATGACTTTTGACGTTTGTATTAACGATTTTAACAAAGTTATTACTGTTCTCTTATATTTTTCATGTCAAACGCGTGTTATAGAGAATCCATTGTGCTTTATATTCATAGCCCATTATCTTGCAGCTTTTTTTGATCCTGTACTCAGTAATAATCAGTAGAAGAGAATTGCAGTGTGGTGGGTATAATTTTAATAATGTAAAAATAAATTGATGATGGTGATGAACACGAGCACCTGTTATAGTTTCAGAGTTACATACACACTTATATATGATTTCGGTACTATGACCCTTCTTCCAAAACGTGGAATCATGAGACTGAGATAATTGATCATTTGAACTTGTATTCCAAACCAAACCAGAAACCACTTCTGAATTCGGAACGTTCAGCAACACAATTCTGCACTGTCACTACTTTTGCATTTGACCCTTGTAAAAAAGTTCTGTCTCTGAGAGAATATCGCGGAGATCAATTGAAGTGAAAAGTTGTTATCTCTCCCACACCACGGCACACTCCAAAACGATTTAGTCCTTCCAAGAGAAAACAAAGCTTTTTCAATAGGCACACTCGTTCACGTCTGCTTGTAAGCTTTTCTTTTTAATGAGCATATTTAATAAGGCATGTAGAGCAAAGGACTAAAGGAATTTATGGATAAAACTGAAACATGCTTTTTTGTATTTAGCTTTCAACCCACCAAATCTCAAGTCCAAGTTTAAAATTTTGGTGATTTTTTTGTAAGGAGTCGTCCTGAAAGTCCTCACTACACACTACTGTCAATAAATTGCATCATACAATCGAATTTGATTAATTCTTTTTTTTTTTAATTCCAGTACAAAAAAGTACTATCTATCAACCACAAGTGTGTGTGTTGTTGTGTGTGTACGCATGTAACAGTTGTTTGATAAGGTTAAAAAGAGAATTACTCGACTAACTGACTAACCAGACTGAACTTTGTGGAAAGAAACGTGCATGCAGAGAAACTATCAGCATCGCCAGAGAAAAAAAAGAAAACATAGTCGGTTTTCATATATTATGCGCATAATATAATGTATGCCATCCAGTCAATGAAGTCATCGTGATATTATGTCGAAAAGAAAAAAATATGTACACACAACATGGAGAAAAATGATAGCACAATTTTTTATTGTGACTTTGTGGAGCATAATATAATGCACAAGAACCACAACAGTAAATCCAGAGAGCCAGAACCAGATGCTGATGTGATGAAGATGATGATAGTTTATTTATAGCAGGGACAGAAATTATGAAGAGATGCGTTTTAGAGTTATATTTTGATCAAGATAGTTTTGCTCACAGTTAGGTTGGTCTACTCATCATCATCACCCCTTTCTGTACTTGAAATTAAAGTTTTGATTCATCGTGTATGAAACGCAAGCGCAGCAAGTTACAGGAGCATAATGTTTGTAGGTCCTACTGTGTCGCTATATTATTTGAAAAAACGTTACATGTTG
>JAQIWN010002721.1:0-14931 GCA_034699025.1 Entomobrya cf. arborea Gr-Col-00668 | reverse complement strand
TACTGTCACCTTACCCTCGTCAAAACCCAGAGGATTATAGGCGCTATGTGCACTGGTCGGTATATCCATGAGTACCACTGTCGGAGTTATGGTTTTGTTTACCACTGTTAGTTTTTTATTTTCTTTGTTAATAATCAAAATAATTGGATTTGGTTACAAGAAAACAACGGTTGTTGAACAAATTAACTGAATGTATTGAATAGAAATGTATTTCTAAAGCAAATGAACATTTGTTGTTCTTACGCTTGTTAATTTACGATAAAATGCATAATATATGTAACTGGTTATAATTTATAATTACTGAATGTGGGGCCAATACTTACTTTTCGAATGACGGATATAGTAATTATCCGAAAATTTGAGTAGCAAATTTTTGTGTTTTAACAAAGAACATCCATGTACTACGCTTTTTCATTAATTTTCAAATAATAATAAGCCGTCTTGTCTAGTTTATTACTACGGAAATGCTAACGAAAATATTTACCACTCAATTTTATACGTAGTCATTTTTATACTATAAACTAGAAAAGTTTATATTGCTTTCGGTTTTTACTATATTTACAAAAGCTTCTATGTATATAAATAAGGTAAATAGCACGTCATTAACATACACGATTCATTTATCAACAAGAAAAACAACACGGCAGCATCAAACGTAGCATAATTGATTTGATGATGTAGATGTGGACAAAACATGTTTTGGGTCAATAGGTTGCAGTAACAGGGCTCGTAAGTAAGTAAAAACGGTAAAATATAAACCTACACAAAACAAGGTCCTGTTAATAACCAAAACGAAACCAACACAAATAATAAAGTTAGAAAATTTCCTCACCTTAGATAGATTTATGAATTTTAATAATTACAAAGAAACTGTACATCAGTTCAGTCGGAGATTTCTTATAAATTTCCGCAGTTCTAGCTAGTAGTATATTTTTAACTAATTCCGTACGATCGAAATCTTGTGAAGGTTAACTAACGGATAAAGGTAATTCACTGAAGTTATTACTTCCACTTAAAATCGTGCTTACCATTCTGAAATCTTGCAACTAATGTTGGACAAAGCTGTTATTTAAAATTATTTTAATACAATTTGCTAATATGATGTATTGATCTATTGCAAAATCTATTGGCATTTTCTGTTCATTCAAATTCGTTTTTCTACACATGCAAAACGTGACGATTGATGGTTTGAGGAAGAAGCCACTTAAAATATATATGAATGACTGTTTTTGTCGGCAATGTTATAATATTTTTACCGAACTGTATTTTATTTTTTATTATTAATTTTTTCAGATTTTAATAATTTATCAGTTAAAACTAAACCAATAGATGTATTTATTTTGAATTACAAAATGTTGAAAATTTTATTACTACTAACTATATTTAAGGTTATTGCGATAATGAGTTATCGCACCGATATTGATGAAGGTGGCGAGAAATCCTTCTGCCAATACCGAAATCACATGACTTTTAAGCCAACATCAACTTGTTGTTCTGGTAAGGTCGTAAAACCTGCTTTAGACATTGATAAATTTTGGATGGAGTGCTTGCCAAAAACTGGTGGCCCGAAGTCTGACACTTTGGATGGAATCGGAGTGCGTGTCAAATTATAGATAATTTTAATTATCAGGTATTACAAACACCTTTGCAAATGCTTATTTTTTCAATTTTGACAGTGGGATATATATTCCTGCATCCTTGGGAAAGCTAGCGGTGGAAAAACAAAACTATGGCTGAAAGACTATGCAAATTTAATATCTATGAACTATCCAGCTGACATTAAATCTAAAATTGATAAAGAAGTTGATAATTTAAAATCAATGCGTAAGTCAAATCAACCATATTTATGATATTGTTTTTTTTGTTGCTTTTTATGTATGTATATTTGACATAATTCCTTCTCTTGCAGCCCCAGCAGCGCTTGATAATTATGCATGGTTAGACAAAATTCGTGCAACGTATTACGATATTGAGAAATGGGTAAGTAATATTCTAGTTTACATAATTAATTAAATAAATTGTTGGAAACATTAAAACTAAGAATGATACATGACTTAAAGGTTTGCGAAGGAATGTCAGGCGAAAAGAGTTTTGGGAAGGTATTGTGCTTCCATATTATTTGGTAAAATCGTGATGATATAAAAATCACTTTGATTTTATAACCTTTTTAAGCTTGAACTTTGTCATTAGATTGAAATGTGCTCAGAATGGAATGAGGAAGATCACAGGTTAGGAACTTGCTGCAAACGATCGTCCCCAGTGGATATTCGATACAAATCTGTATTCGATGCTGGAGATACTACAACCAGACAAAAATGTAAAAATGAAATGCGACAACATTTTAGAAAACTTAATGCAACTGACATAATGCAGGAGGCTTTGCTGGATATGGTAAATATATCAAATTTTCAAACAAATTTACTATTTGTCTCAAACAGCTTTTAAAATTGTATTGAATAAGCAATAAACAGTCGAATTTGTTTTACAGTGTGATGTTGCATGCGTTCTTCATATGCAAGAGCAACAATCCAACTTTAAAATTGCTGATGAAATTTTGAACAACCATGACTACTGGAAATTTGACGTGGCTGAACAGCTCAAGAAATTTGCTTTTATTATTCCTCAATTTCTTCCAAAAATCTTGATAGAACATTTAAGCACAAATATTACTTCAAATACAACGTACATCATCAACAGTACAATAGCAGGTTTGTAAATTTTTGAAAATATCAAATCGTTCAATAATTTGTATCGAATTACAAGGCAAATACATTCAAATTTTCACAGACATCCATAATTTTACATTTCCGGACGCTATTGGAGGCAATTCGAATACTGAACGGAGCATGTTTTCGTTGGCTTATATTCATCCAATATTAAACACAACTGACGACTATAAACGAAAACATAAGAACAACACATTTGTACGACATGAATACATGGCACGTCGTTTTCACCCACAAATTATGCACGTTCCAATACTTTGCTCAGCTTACAAAGAAATTGTTTCATTGATGGAGTACTACATTTTTAGTGTATTTTTCATTTTAAAAATTCATTCAAAATTACAAAATTTATCTAGTTGCTGCATCAAAAAGTTTTAATGTCTAACGTGTAAAATTTTACGATTATTCAGCAATGCGAACCCGAAGAAGTTACTGAACCTGAAAAACCGCCTGCTGAAGAACCTGCGGCCGAAAAACCTTCTGATGAAAGTAAAGTTGAGGAAAAAAGCACAACAGAAAAGGCAAAACCCGATGATGAAAATCCTGAGGAATGATTTAAACAAGTTTTCTGCCAACTTAAACTATATTTGCATTCCAAAAATGGAAATAAATTACCAAATATTTTTTCCATGCATATTTTCTTTCTAATGTTGTCAAGCCTTTGTTGCAAACTGGATATAAGGTTCCCAATTGATCAGTATCTTGAATGTACTTGCTGGGTTCTTCTTCATTTTCTGTAGCAAACTAAACACAAAATTTATAAACATTATAACCTAGAGTGCGTATTTTAAAATAAACAATCTTTAAATTCAAATTTGCAGGTTAGTACCTCGACTTTTTTTTAAAATTTTGCACAAAAAGTACTCATGATTTGTTCATTTCAGCTCTTCAATTTCAGTTTTGGCTGCTTAACTTTCTGAGCTTCCAACTTGGAAGATTCTAATTTTTGTTACAGAAAGTTAACACTGCTCTTTTAATATTGATGGGATAAGTTGTGTAGAACATTTGTGAAAATTGCATTTGTGAAACTGGTATGTTTCGTACGAGTACATTTCAGTGCAATCCAATTTTAGAAAATGCATAAAATAATACCCATCCCCCAATAAAGAATGTAACAATGTAGACATTTTCAAAGTTTTAATAATTTGACTACATTCCACAATATTTTAATCATATACACGATATTGAACCCATTTCATTTACTCTCACGCTTGTACTCCAATCATGTAGTCATGACTCTGCAAAGTATTCAACCAAGGTATACTACATAACTAATACCAAGTTAACTGCAGTCTCTTTCATCATAAACTTTAGAATCTTTGACACCAGTGTCCTTAGGGTAATACTAAAAAATAACTAGTATAACAAATATTTTATTTTATTGTGCAAAAAAATTTCCTACATGGATCTTAGAAAATATAAAATTTAATAAAAAATACTTTTATCACGTAAATTAAAGTTTACAACATTTCTAATTTTACCCACAAGAATCAAGCGATTAATTAATTTCCACGTACATCAGCAGTGACCCACATATATTTGATATTAAGCCTAATGTTGATAAACAGGTAATACGTTTTATATCAAACATTCCTCCACAGCTAATTGCTATAGCTTTAAAAGCCCTAATTTTCCTTCTCCCTAAAGGACTTTGATATTTTTCATTTCTTTTTAAGTTCATACCAAATTTACAACTGTGATCATGTATCATTGCAGTAAATCCCACGAAAATAATCAGCATTACAATTTGAAAACCACCCGCAGCTAACCCAAAAGTCAGTACTAAACTACCTGCGTCTTTGCCTGCCAACTTAATAGTTTGAAAAGCAGATTGGACAACCATTATTCCAAAACATATTATAAAACCAGGCACAAAAACAAGTCCAAAAACTTCATTGTAAATATTTGTAAGTATCCTTAGCTTGGAGTAAATTAGAAGTTGCTCATTTAAAAGCTGATGTGAATGCTTTTTCATACGTTTTGTTTCTATCACCTTTACCATGGCCGTTTTAAACGTTAGTATAAACGCCAAATTTATATACAATGCAAGAAACATTGTACCCCAAATGTAAAAGAGAAACCAGTTGTCAAAACAAATTCCAACAAACAAGGCCACTGGCTTAAAACTCGGTAAAACATACATTATAATTTTGTAAAAGAACGATCCGAATTGCCAATTTCGGTCCAAAAAGTACAGCTGGAGAAGAAAAACAACAGGCAAAAAACCTATGAACAGGTAAATCACCAAGAAGTATAGAATTTGTGTCCGAATTCTTTTTGATTTATCAAATGTCCCTTTCTCGAAATGATCTATATAAGTAATTTGGGAAGTTTATTTTTAAATTGAATTAAATATTATCGTCTTTGTTAAAAATCTTACCTTTCTCTAAATTGTCAATTAAATTAACAACGGTGTTTGAAAGTTGGATAACTTGTTCACTTGAAGTTAGATGAGGAAACTGATGAACCAGTACGAAAAGACACACCATTCCCCATTCACAATGAAATGCAAGACGCTCAAAATGCTTGTTTTCCAAGTAGCTTGGTAGAAGATAAGCAAACATGATCCATGCAACTATTGTATGTAAGCATTTAACGAAAAGCCGAGCCAACCAGTAAAAGTAATGATAAGAGTTTTTGTTAATTCGAAAAGTTACATGTAAATCTTGCTTCCATTCTAATTTGTAAGGTATAGAAAGTACGTGGTAGCTAAAAGAGAAAAAAATCTCAAGCAATTTTTCCATTTTGTTTTGGGAGAACATTTTTGTTTATCGGGTGATAGTTTTGAGAGTATTTCAATACAAAGTGTCTGCTTCATGAACGAAAATGCTTTACTAACGTGCCGTGCATTTCCTTAAGGTTAAACTTTCCTTTGTGCATTATAATTTTGTAATTATTTCTGAATGCCATGCCATTTTTGATGACGCCATCGACTATAATTATACATAACTGTTTATACATCGGGATAATAATTTTGCCACTTAGCTTCTAGTCGCATCCTTGTCCGTCAAAACTGTTTTTTGCTCGATACATATTGACAGTCATCATTGGTGATTAGATTACCTTAGCACGCGACATTAGAACGTAAATAAAAACTTTGTTGTGGTGATAATTTCTCACTTTATTCAATTACGATAACTTGCAAGAACAACAAAAATAACATCATCACTGCCGTTAATGAGCTTTTTGTTTATTGGTTCGTTAATCAATTTAACACCTTATAAACATCTAACTATATCGGAGCCAGGAAAATTCATATTCTTGTTTTACAATAATAGCACCGTAAACTATCACTCCCAACTTCCCACAATATCTTAAGTTGTATCGATCTATATTTTGTTTAAAGTAAAAATATGTATATATAAAATGAACAATTGTTTTTTAACCTTTAAACAAGGGTCAATGAGAGAAAAGAAGGAAAAGTTCGTGAAATCTTCTTTTTTTAATTTTCTGTAAACCCGTCATTTACCATTTCAGTATAATAATTAATTCAATCAAGCCACGCGCTCTCGGTGCTTGCATGGGCACGCGCTCGAAGAAAGAGAGAGAAGGCTTGAGAAGGATGCGAGCTACTGATGATTTTTTTTGCCTGTAGCGTGCTAATAGAGCTGACGGTCAGTCTTAATAAAACGGTCAGCTAATAGAGATGAAAAATCTAAAATAGATTTGTAATCAAAATGAACAGGAGATTCTTCCTGTAGCAATGGTTAGTCCCAACGCGATAAACAATGGATATATTTTCCTTGTCAGAGGTAGTTTTAAGCAAATAATACTTGATGTAATCTGACTTGTTCTTTAAAACAAGAAATCATTTTATACAATACTAATAATAGTCAAACGAAAAGCTTTCGTTTTCAACCAATTTGAATCATTTGATTGGTCTGGTCTTTTTGCCTTTTTGCATTCAAACGTAATTTGAGTACCAAAGCACATGAGCTTAACACAGAATAAATGTATTAGACTAAAAGAATATCATTTATATCATAATTATTAATTTCATTAGAACTATTAACTAATATGCAAGTACCCTTTGTTACTTACGTTAATGTTAAGTTAACATAACGACCCGTCAGTATTACATATAATAGCAAAGACAAGATCACATGCACTAATAAATAGTTAGCTATCACTTCTATACGGTTACAAAAACAAGTTTTACAGCAATTTTGTAAGACACATAAGCATAATTAAATTTTTAACTTATAATATAAGTCACTGCTCATAGCACATTACCACTAGTACTTAGCACCTCGGAGAATTATACGACTGCAACTTGCTTACAGTAACTCACATTTTAAAGTTTCCGAAAGTATAATCAAATTAATGTTATTACGGTTAGCGTAATTAAATTACAAGCTTTTCTTGGGTTTAAAGTGATAAAATTTAGAAAAGGTTATTGTGCACGAGAAAAAATCCTACAGTGTAGTCTTTGTAAAAGGTAAATCTTTAAATCTGAAGAATTTCTTATTGCAACTTGGACACAAACTCATGTCTAAATTTAGAATTAAGGAACTATTATTCTCAAGCAAAGGCTTCAGATAATGAATATTTAAAAAACGGAAAATCAGAAAATGATTTATTAGCTGTCTTAAGTTTTGAGACACCTTCTGAAATTTCAGTAGTTTAAAATTTTGACTATTTTAAATAATCTTACGTGGTTTAAAAATGAAAACATTCACTAAATTAGTTTCACTTTACATTTTCATCTCAATTTATACCATTTCACACTTGAAGGACTCTAAGAGAAGCTTTCAAAAAGTTCCTAAAATTGTTAACAACTTGTATCAATCCCTAAAACATTTCATTAAGGACAATCGTCAAAGCTTCGAAGGCTCCAATCTCAGTCCAACAATTGAGTTTCCTTTTATTCTCAGAAAAATGGACTTGGCTATTGGCCAAGTATCATATTTCGATCCAACTTTAGAAAGAAAAATAACCGAAGCCAGAATAGTTTGGATTCCGAAAGGAACGGTTTATAAACTGAACTGCAATTTTACTGAAAATTGGCCACAGGAAACTTTCTATTCGAGCCTCAAAGATCCCTGCTCAATTGTTCAAGCTGTCTATTCGATTTGGCCTAAGGACATCAGACGCTATAACTGTATCAGCGATAATCTCCCGAGATTTCTTGTCGCATCAAGACCAAGTCAATGCGAAATCCAAGTAGATTTGTTTATGCTGGATAACTTAATTCGTGTCGGATACCACACAGAAATATTTCCTTTATCACGGAGTACACGAGTAAGCTCTGTGCCAAGTTTGAGGCATCCTGTTCACATTCTAGTTACTACAAAAGCAAGTCTAGCAGAGCATGACTTGGTTACTTTGGCTTCATGGGCCTTGAGGAAATAAGATATAGATGAAATAGAATATGAACTTAATAACATAAAACTATCTGCTCATGTTGGCTGTGATGATGACCATGATCAAGTTAGAATTTTCTCTAATTTGCAATGTAAAATACAAAAATTGAACGCAATTTACCCATGTCCCTTTTATGACAATTTCCTGAATATTTATCCTTTGCCACTTCAAAAACTTTCATTTGAAAATATAGCTGTTTTAGAAAGATCTCAAAAATTTGTGTTGTTCCGATCAAATGTAGGTAACTTTCTTGCCACAGATCAAGAAAATTTTGATCTAGCATCCCGAATATGGTATTTCCTCACGAAAGAATCTGAGCTGATAAAAGCGCCTCTACAAAATCTAAAACAAGCAAAGTTTAGATTTTCTGACAAAATACAAATACTTGGGATTGACTATGCTTCGGTTTTCACTTGCTTCATGGGCAATTTCACATTACAAAAGCCAGAAGCATTTAAAGACAATAAAAATTTCTATTTTGAACAATACCTCAATAAGTATTTGTTGATTGGTGAAGGACTAAATATTTTCAATAGCGCATTTCGTGTAAAAAAATGTATTGGGTAATCTTCACTTTGTGAGCTGCGGCTCCGGTGGAATCGAGCCTTTTCCCTTTCAACAGTTCGTATCAGGTTATAAATGGGAGATTTGGGGCTCATTGCTGACATCCTTTATTCTGTTATCTATTGTAACGGCTAAATTTTACATAAATAGTTCAAGGTCCATTTCCATTCCCACTAGTATTCTTAGCATAGCTAAAGTTTTGCTGGAGCAAGGCGACCCCTTTCCTTCAAACTTCGACGAAAGTAAAGCAATGAGATTCTTAATGACTGGAATACTTCTTACAGGTGTGGTCATCCATCAGCAATGCTTTCAAGAGTGAAAATGTTTACAAAATTGTAATGCCTCGGTCCCATATTTCTTATTTGAATATACATGAGCTTATTAATGACAATGTTAGGTTGTACACTAAGCTTGCCAAAAATGTTTGTGTATATCAAGCAATATATGATCCCAATCCTCCTGTTACAATGTTAATCATAAATATGTAATGTTAGTATGTTCTTTAACCTTATTTTGTTGATGTCCAATTATTTATTGAAACACGACGTGCTGTTACATTATATATACTAAAAATTACATTATGTTATAGATCTTAATAATAAGAATAAGAAGAATTTAGAACTTACACACTTTAGTTCGAATTTTCTTTTCTCTTCAAAAATTGTAAAAGTATTAAGTAGTTTAACCAGTAGCAGTTCAACTGATAATTAAAGTTTTGAATTGAATACATGAATTATACTACATACATATTACAATAGTTATAATGGGCTTTATTTATCTTTCATGTTTCAACACATATTAAAAGAGATCCACAAACATTTGCTAGCAAACTCAAAATTGTTAAACAAGTAATTTTATGAATATCATACATTCCACCACTTGTTACAGCAACCACTTTACAAGCTCTAATTTGTCTACGACCTAAAGTAGTTTGAAACTTCTCATGACTCTGTAAATACATTGCAAATTTTTGACTGTTCTCATGAACCATTGCAGTAAATCCCACGAACAGTATAAGCATTACAATAAGGATTGACCCTCCAGTTAACCCAAATAATAACACTAAGGGCCCTCCTTTTCCTCCAAGCTTGACGCTAATAAAAGTTGACTGAATAATCATTATGGAAAGCATTGACTTCAAAGCTGGTATAAACATAACACCAAATACACTATTGTATACCTTTGTCAATACTCGTAATTTTGCATAAATCAATAATTGTTCCTGAAGACGTTGCTTTGGGAAACCTCATGTTAGCCTCCCCGTATCAATCATCCTCAAAATTGTTGTTTTAAAGGTAAACATAAATGAGAGATTGATATAAAGAACTATAAACATAGTTCCCCAAATATAAAATACAAACCAGTTATCAAAACAAACTCCTACTATGGTAGCTAAAACGTAATTGTTTGGAAATTGGTAAAGAGCTGCCTTGTAGAAAAATGAGCCAAATTGCCAGTTTTGACCTAGAAAATATAAGTGAAAAATATTGATAATTGGGAGAAAACAGGTGCACATGTACAGCAGGAGGAAAAATATAATCTGAGTTCTGATCCGTTGTGATTTATTGAATGCGCTGGGTCCGAAATGTTCTAAGAAGGTAAAATAATATATACGAAATTAATTATTTTACTTCAATTTTCCTAGAACTACAATGTAGTAGCCTTACCTCTTTCCAGGTTTTTCATTAATGCAACTATGCTATTTGCCAGTTGAATGACTTCTTTGCTTTTACTCAAATGAATATATTGGTGAATAAGAACTATAATTGAGATCATTCCCCATTCACTGTGAAAAACTATATGGTCGAAATGTTTTGTTTTTAGATAATCGGGAAGTAGGCAGATAAACAGTGACCACATCACAACTACATACAAAATTTTTAGAATAAGGCGTAGAATCCATAAGAAATAATGGGAGGCTCTTTTATCAAGTTTAAAACGTGCTTGGAGACCAGGTTCCCAGTCTAATTTATATGGAATAGAAAGTATGGAATAGCTGAATGAGAAAAATTGCTGAAGAAATGTTTCCATTACTACAATTTTTAAATTGGTATAAAATTACAAAAAAAAAATCTGGGAAATTAATCATAAGTTTGGTGGAATATTCCTTACTGCCTTTTGGACATAGCAAGAAAACCAATATTGCCAGTACTGGTCCTATTTATGATAAAGTTTGTTTACAAAAACGTATTTCCACTTATAAAAAGGTAAAAAAAAATAATGCATACGAAAACAATAATTATCTTATTGTGAAGAAGTGTAGACGTCAAGGAATTAACGTTGGTTTTGTTAATGCTTGCCTTAATTTACAATTGTATCCTAAACATTTTTTGTGTGTTATTAATGCAAAACTACTATTGACTGAATTCACAACTTACACTTAATTTAGTTAGTAATTATGTTAACGAAGTGTGAACTTCATATTCGAAATTGATTGTTATCATAGCTGTTTACTTGACTTTGTAAAGTGCTGCCCAACTTACTTTTTTGATGACGACAAAAAATGAAAAAATGAAGAGGCTTTTCTTTTTGATTGCCAGTTTGACAAACCACTCATAACTTACATCGTTAGTGGAAACGAAACGAATATCTAATGTTCACTCTAATCTATCTCTTGCATCTTACCCCGGACATAGCTATACATAATACTAACCATGATGATCACTGAAACAATAATTTTCCAAACAGTTTATAGTTATTTACATTGAGTTTAAGTTTATGTAATATTTAGTATACAGTAAAAATATAACAAACGACCTGATATGTTACTTTTTCAGATTTTACAGACGCTTAAACGCTATTAATATTTTACAGGTATAAATTATCAGGCTTTTTATATAAACAAATTGTGTCATTCTTCCGAACACCAAAATTTTACCGTGACAAAGTAAAATAAATCTACAACTCTTTCTAAATTTTCTCATAATCCTCATTTCGAGTGAGCTACAATGAAACCCTATTTTATCCCACGAATCAAAATTCTTGTGACCTTGTATCCACAAGTACTTACCTATGTTTAAGATAAACATCCAAAATATAAAACAACCAATGTACCCCACTAACACAATACACACAATTAGCATATTCAACTCGTCCCAGAAAGTTATAAAAATGGAATTTACAAATAGAAAGAACGTTGTAAGCATTATATGAATTACAGGAAAGTAGGGACCTATAAAACATAAACCATTTGCATGCAAGACTTCAAGTGACCTATAATATACACAAATATTTCTAGGTTTTCGGAGAATGTTTAGCATTTTATATTTGTATTTCGATCCCAATTGTATTTCCCTAATTAGAATGACAAGATAGAACAAATAAGTTGTTGTTGTTATACCAGATATTGTTAAAGCTAATTCAAACACCAACATAATATAGCTATTGCATAATGAACTAAATATACCAAACGGTATGAAAGAATAATACTTCATTGGCACAATTTGTCCGATTAGTACAACTTCGCGAGGGTTAATTACGCAGTAAATTGTGAAAATAAACCAAACTTGCCAGCAAGATACTGCTACTCCAACAGCAGCTATATCAACAAACCAATTAATTTTGACTTTGTTTCGTTGGAATTGCACGACATATTTCCCTGAAAATAAAAAGCGAAATAATATCCCAAGCTCATTTAATTTGTTTACTTCAATAAAATTATAACATCTTAATTTACAAACTTACGTTCAACATAACGTACAAATTTAAAGATTCCATTTATAAGCTTGACAAAATCCATGGTATGACACGTCGGAATCGACAAAACAGTTGTGAAAAATATTATACACATTGTAAACATTAGATTTACAATAGCTCGATTTAGTTTACAATTAATAAATTCTTTAGCAGTTATATAAACACAAAAGCACACCCATAGCAGGCATAATGTTGTGCTGTAAAATACTTTAACGTTTACCTTCGCATTTGTACATTTTGAAATAACAAAGGGTTTTCTACTGCATGTAATTGGAAATGCTCCTACCATATAACCAATTTTTAACAAAATATAGAAAAGTAAATATAATCTATCACTTATCATTTTGCTCGTACAAAACGAAACCAGATTAGATGAGCACCATATATACAATGGTTAATTTGGATAAAAAATATTTTTGAAGTTTAGTTAGACAAAAAATACAAAGTAGTTCGCAATAATTGTTGCACTTAAATCAATTTAATCATCCTTCTAAACTTAATGTAAGGTTAATGGTTTTGGAATTTGAGTAAATGGCATACGGAAATTTGATGTCAACTTTATAATATTAATGTCCTTGACTTTAACCTCCAACTAGCTTATTTGTGAAAGCTTATTTGTTACTCATTTACTCGCTCAGTTTTACTAAGCAGTTTAACAACATATCGTCCAAGATCTAATATCATTTTAAAAACAAGACTGGAGGAAATTATCATACAATGCCCGTTTATACACAAGGAAGGTTAGCGAAATATTTTACCAATAGTACGTTATTTGCTTCTAACAATTATGATTGAAATGAGACCAACCTTGAAAACCCGTAGGTCCCTTGAAGTAAAATCAAACCTTTAAAACATTATGCTCTGTAGAAAAGTTTTTGGTGTTTCCAATTTGATCCAATCTGAAAAGTTGAAGGTTTCAAAATTGTTTAAATTAAATGGACATAAAAGTCACCGTAATGCTTTCTTTTGCTTTCATTAGCAAATATAAAAGTTTAGAGTAGGGTTAAAAGCTACTTGGATGGAAAGATTAGAGTTTTAATTTATTGCAAGTTTAATATTGTCCAGTTTCATACGACAATAACAATTTGTAAAAAACGAAGCACTTTTTGGCGTCTCGAAACGAGAAAGGGTGCTCTGAAAAGTGATGAACACCTTGAGGAAAAACTCAAGATGATGATGAAATGATGATGACGAATTATCACAGTTTGAGAAAGAAGCTGTGCTGTCGGAAAAAAGCTTTGAAGAAGAATCACAAGTAATACATGTTAAATGACGATATAGCCAAGGCACAAGGATTCATTTTATTTTTATTTTATCATGGAATTGCCATGACGACCATGCCTTAGCACGTTTGAAGTTGTTTATAGGAAGTTCAATACAACACACGTTCAGATAGAGTTGACCTCAATTTAGAGAAATAAGTGCTAAATCAATAAAAACAGAAAGAAATTCATATTTTAATTTTTCGATACTTTATTTTGCATCAAATTTGTTTAGGAACTTAAACAGCATTTTATGCATTTAATTAATCTTAGTTTTCATGAGAATAACCCATTTTTCTTACAAACTCGCGTGTTGAATAATACTTCAACATTTTAACTGATCATATTCCTCAAACAACTTCACAAGTTGCTCCGCACAACTCTTCCCTTTTTCCGGATTATCTTCAATCCACTTATTAACCAACTCGTCCATCAAAGCCGGCACTTGTGACATTTCAACCTTCGACATATCCACATCTTTCATTAACGCCATACCCGGCCCCATATTCATGACAAAGCCTAACCAAAACCCATAATTCAATTTCTTCCTAAAATCTTCGAAAATCTGTTCCAACGTTAAATTTGTCTGATGTCCAAAATCCTTTGTGACTTTATTCACTGTATCTACATACAATGCAAGCAATTCCTTCAAATGGGTTTCTCGAACATTGGGCTGTACACTAGTAAAGAAATAGTATCCCAGGTCGAGTGATGGACTATTATAGCGCATCACCTGAAAATCAATGGCAACGCAGTGAATAATCTTTTTGGTCAAGGGGTCCAACCGGAACAACATGTTGTTGTTCCAGTAGTCTCTGTAAATCAAATCAAAATTTAAATGATTACCTACTTGAAAAATTAATGTTTCCATTTTAATTTCTGATTTATAATTACCCATGGCTCAGAACCAGTAAGCAGCTATCACTTTTATTTTTCAATATCTCAAAACATTTTTGTGGAGTCCCGTCACCCAAAAATGTTTTCAACTTTTGAACAGTTTCCTTGGCTTTAGGTACACTTTCATTTCTCTCCAAAATTTTCATATTCGAATTAATACAATTGCCAAACATTTGCCCCATAATGCCCTCCATAAATGGATTGTCGTATCCCTCAAAATCGAGATGTTGAAAACGTTCAAAAAATTTCTCAGCGCCTCCATTTTCCTGAATCATTACATGCCCCAAGGCATGATGTTTTGCTAAAGTGGTCACCCCGAATTTCGAACTCTCAAGATCCTGTCGCTCTTCTTTATTTCGTAAAGTGTAATCATTCCCAATCACAAGATTTTCAAGGACAATCATCTTCCCATCTCCGTAATA